>CAJUYG010000430.1:0-19488 GCA_910591675.1 Galerucella calmariensis
AGGTTGTGTTGACTTATTCTACCTAACAATAAACATATTATATTAGCAAATAATACACCAGCAAATATATTATTTGTGTATTATTTGATATTAGCCTGAACTTATTATTGTCTTGAAATATTTTAGATCCCAGCTATGGTTAGTCCGTCACCTTCTTCATGTGGAACAGAACCAACAGAACATTTCCCTAGCTGTCAAGCTTTGCCATTATTGGGTAAATATTTCAATTAATCAAATACGCCTGTATATCAAAACTTATAGTTTATTTACAAGTATGTATAAGTATACATAAAAAAACTACACATATATTTTTCTTACAAAATCCACATTATTAAAAATAACATTATATTATTGCAGATAACATACCATGACCTGAACCAGGACCCTCCTCATCTGGAAAGAACACATTTTTTTGTGTACAATGATGCTCATTGGTTGTTTACTATATATATTTTAGATAATGAATATGTTCAAATGGAAGTTGGTACTGAAGATGTCAAGTCTGCTGTAGCTGTGCCAAATAAACTACACATTAAATATACAGGCCACTGTAACTGTATTATATTTTGAATACACATATACTTTTTCTTACAAAATCCACATTATTAAATATAACATTATAATATTGCAGATAACATACAGTCACCTGAACCAGGACCCTCCTCATCTGGAAAGAACACATTTTTTTGTGTAAAATGATGCTCATCGGTTGTTTACTATATATATATATATTTGATATATCTTATATATATTTGTAGACACTATTTTCATTTCTAGTAAACCAAATAAAAAATTTTATTCTTACATTTGTTTCAATATCTTTCCTACCCTACTTAATGCTTCTTCAAATACTTATTCACAAATAATTACTTGCAGTGCTCGGCAGAAATTAAAAATAATTAGAAAAATAACACCTATCTAACTGAAACACTGCATGATTTTACCAACTGAAAGTGTACTGTTGAATTATGTATAATATGCTTATAATATGTGTTTGTTGATTTCACTGCTCACCTTGAAATAAATATAATAGGTGTGGGCCAAGAGGTTTGATTGTCAAGTAATATTCTCTCAAAACAAACAATTTGTAGTAAATGTGTATATGTCAGTACATAAATCGGTAAGTAATCATATAAAAAATAATTTCCTGAACCTGAATGTTTTAATGTCGAGGTTTTTTTCTACGTGTAACTACGAATTATACCTATCGCCAATATTTGAAAAATTTGATTACTTTTCTCAGTGTATTTAATAAGTTATCTGTCAACGTCGGTCTCTCAAGGTCATATATTTTTGTTACCAAAACTTCAAAGAGATTGCGTCGGGCTTCGCTTCTTGTTAGCTGGTGTATTCTTTGGTTGTTAGGAGAACAGATTTCAATGATAATGATTTTGATAATATAATTTTGCATATTTAGATATTTTTAGTAAGGTTTAAATCGTAATCGGCACAATCTTAACCTTTAAATAAACGACAAGCCGGTCAAACGTCAAATATTTAATGTCCGTGGCTTGAAGCTCTAATAAACGAACGAAATTCAGTCACTACGAGCTGCTACTAGCAGCCAAAAGTAAATAATCGAAAACACCTATGAGTTTCAAAGAATAATTTATTGATTAGGTACTGTCAGAACTGACAATTATTTTATTATTCAAACTAAAAATTACCCCATTATTTTAATTCAATAGTATTTTGAGATTTATAAACATTGAAAAAAACATTATTAAGGACACAGTTATTTAAAGTAAGTTAGTTTTCTGGGTGAAAACTTCATAGTAACAATACTTCTAACACCATTAGAATCCACTTTAATATTACCATTGTAATTGAAGATTTTATTAAATATTATAAAAGCGCGGAGTTAGATAAAACGTTGTACGTGAACTCGTTATGAAGAGACCGACATTGTTCAACTCGCGTAATTTGCAGAACTCGCTAGCGCTCGTTTTGGCAAATACTACGCTTGTTGATCAATATCGCCCTTTTCATAACAGTTACGTAAATAACTATTTTAAAACTTATAAAGCGCTAGAATAATTATTATACTGCGATATCTATTGGTAACGCGCTTTATTAAATACGACAATATTACAGATAGTTGTAATAATACTTCCATGGTATTTGTTACATATTCTTGAGCACCCTATATATTCGGAATTCACTCCAGCGAATAGGTAACGATAACGATCTTCAAGGGATAAAGTGTTCTCGATCGGGGAGAAAAAGATCGGTTGTAAACGAAAAATCCGAAAAAACTCCTTTAGAGGTCAATCAAAAAACGTTCTCGATTCTACTCGTTTCCGACAGTCATAGACATCCGCAATGGGTTTTCAAAGAATCACACAGACTTTGAAAGGATATAATTTAGTTTAATTTTACGGTCTCTCTTTTCTTAAGATTGTTTATATCTATCTTAGCATTTTTGACCCATTTTTTCGGAAATGCTTTGAGCCAATTTTTCGACTTAATCTTTCTTATGCCAACAGCATGTGCTGTCATTGGTTTTGGAAGGCATTGAAAATAAGATGATCGTCCTCACCAGATTTGTAGTATTGCAGTTGAGACCGTTGATTGCTACCATTATTTTCCCAAGGAATTTATTGTGATGTGATCGCATAAAGTTTTATTGCGTAATGCGTGATTTATACAACATGAGAAATGAGAAACGGAGGCATAAGCGCTGGTGAATCAACACTGTATACCCAAGTAACACAATAAGCATCGAAGTAGATTTAAAATCGACTTTTGTGTCATTCTAAATAGCCATACATTGGCACCAAAAGAGCATTTTATTAGATTTGATTGCCAACATTGGCTGTCAGAGTGATATAAAGAAGCAGTCGTTTAGTCCAGATATGGCTTTCAACGCTTTGAATGATCATGCGCAGTTAAACATTTTTCGTGAGAAAGTAATGAAGTTTTGTTTTGGATAAATTTTAGATTGATATTGGAAATTTATGCCAACAGTTATGTAAGTGCTCACAAAAACAAACATCGTCAACTGTGACGGCAGATCTTTCCTCCATATGCCAATTATTATTGTTTTTGAAACTGAGAAATATCATTGTGAACCATTCGAAATCTCTGCAAACCTAACTTTTCTGTAAAATGCGAATGAAATACTTCCTGAAAACAGAGGGGCCAGTGATAACTGTGAGCAAAATATACTTTATAAATCAAATTATTTCATTATGAATTACATAATGTTGTCATACCTATCAATGAATTATATATATATCCAATTGAAATTAAATTTTTTTATAGTATTTTTAGTTGGATTGATTGATAATATTATATGTGCGATGGATTAAATTGATTTATCTTTCCCAGATTTTCTGAAATTTATATCTCAGTTTGAAAACAAATTGAACCAGATTATTTGCATATTCTATATATAAAAATAGTATCATATACCTATCAATATATAAATATAAAAACTATGGCAACATTGCTCATTGTCATGAGCAAACGGTTAGGCCATGTCTTTATTGTATTTAATATGCATTTTTCGATGCCAATACGAAGCTTTATGGAATTAAAAACTAGATAGCTGTTTGTATTGCTTTGTGAAAGCTTTCAGAATTATAAAGTTGAAGAAAAAGAACATTATTGTGAGGTTATGTTTTGAGTAATAGATTGTTTTATAGGTCATATTTTATAATTATCTCGTAATAAAAAATGAACACCTTCAAAGTTATTGAGACCTTAGAAAGTGGAAAGAAAATTTTGTGTGTTGCTCCTGAGGCATGGGATAGGAACATCAGCAACAACAAATTTTCACCAGGACATAGTGATATTGGCTATTAAGAAAGAGTCCCACGACAAGGCCAATAGAGAGACGTGGTCCAAGAACCAGGAAAGTGATCTTCTGTGTCTATAGTTATTTCGTTGTAACTTTCAACTGCGTTACTACTATTATGTACACGCCTGTAGTAAGCACGTATTCGTCCAAATTTCCGTAGTTTTGTAATTTTCCATTAATTTTTATTCCAATCTTTTTCTCCATGTTCTATAATGATTTCTGGAAAATCATGAAGCCTTTCAACTGAATTGAGATTCACAATCACATTAAGGTTAGCAATACTGTGGGGTTTTTTTTGGAATTAATTTCCATTTAAGGTCCAAATTAATTCCAATACAAAACTTCATAGTATTGCTTATAAATGGCACTAATTGAAGCACTTGAAGGTATTTAATGATCACACTGAATTCCAATTTGGCTATTAATTTTTTTGGCATTTCTTAAAGTCATTATCTCTATTTTTTGGCTACTTCCCATGACTTACTAGCAATCATTGCAATATTTAGTCTTAAACAAGATAAGACGTCTTTTAAGGAAGGCTGAAATTATCCTATAAAATAATGCTTAGAATATGGTAAAGTTTATAATTTTTTCTGAATTATATGCTTCGATCTAGCATCATTTGCTTGGTAAATGAAATGTGTTACTTGGGTAGAAAACAGAAGGTTCCACTGCCAGTGATTTATTGGATTAGTCCAGGGCATTTAGAAAGCATGAAGATAATTTTGGATCACAACAGATATCGAAATGCCGTTTCTTGCATTGTGTTCAGGAAGGTCACAGAAAAGACTGGGAAAAATGTGGGTTAGCACTTTTTCGAAAAACACCTTCTGGGCCCGAAAATCCATTTTCTAATTGCAACATCACCCGCACCATCATGGGAACAATTGGAAACTCTGAGAATCGCTCGGAAATCGTTACTCGGGCATTAAAGATGCACGGTGATGGCTCGGTGGGGGTGCGCGGGGGTGAATTGGGGGAGGAGTAGCAGCGTGCATGAAAATCGCTCCAAACTTGCTATTCGGGGGTTTTCGGGGATGCTGAATTCATTTCTGGCATTAGAATTACCCGGGGGTGCACGGGGGGTGAATTGGGGGAGAAATGGCAGCGTGCTCGAAAATTGCTCCAAACGCGTTACTCGGGGGTTCTCGCAGATGCTGAATTCAATTCTGGTATTGAAATTACCCAGGGGTGCACAAGGGGTGAATTGGGGGAGGAGTAGCAGCGTGCATGGAAATCGCTCCAAACTCGTTATTCGGGGGTTTTCGGGGATTCTGAATTCATTTATGGCATTGGAATTACCTGGAGGTGCTCAAGGGTACCTCTGCGAAGGTTTCCGGGGGGTCCTTCTGGGGAGGAAATCGCATAGTCCATGTAAATGGCTCAAATATCGTTACTCGGGGGTTTTCGAGGATGTCAAATTCAATTCTGGCATCACACTTCCTCGGGGGCTCTCGGGGCTGACTCTGTAGAAAATTACCTCAGGTAATTCCCATGTCAGAATTTAATTCGGCATGCTCGATACCCTCCGAGTAACGGGTTTGCTTACCATGGACTCTGCAATTTTTTCCCGAGAATGACGCCCCGGATAACCCTGCAGAGGCACCTCTAAACGCACCCGGGTAATTATGAGGCCAGAATTGAGTTCGGCATCCTCGAAAACCCCAGAGTAACGATTTTTGAGCCATTTACATAGACTATGCGATTTCCCCCCGGATATGCCAGCAGGGGCACCCCTAAACGCACCCGAGTAATTCTAATGCCAGAATAAAATTCAGCATCTCCGGAAACTCCCGAGTAACGAGTTTGAAGCGATTTTCATGCAAGCTACCATTCCTCCCCCAATTCACCCCCGCGCACCCCCACTGAGCCACCAATGTGCACCCTCGGGTAATTTTAATGCCCGAGTAACGATTTTCGATCGATTTTCCGAGTTTCCAATCGTTCCCATAATGGTGCAAGTAATGTTGCAATTAGAAGATGCATTTTCCGGCACAGAATGCGTTTTTCGAAAAAGTGCTGAACTACATTTTTCCCAGTCTTTTTTGGGACCTTCCTAAACACAATGCAAAAAACCGCAATTCGATATATGTTGTGCTCCAAAATTTTCTTTATTCGGGTGATTTTGCTCCAAATGCACTGAAGTAAATACACTGTGGAGAAATGACGCTGTTAATGTCAGTAAATTTTTCCAAAGGTCTTCAGGTAATTTTGACCAACCGCTTATTTTCGAAGACTACTTCCAATTTTTTATCAACTTGAAAACTAACATTCGAATTATTTTTCTATTATTACAATAATCTAACATATCAATCAATTATTACTGATATATATTTCATTATAATTTTTGGGTAGTTCTCACAATCCCGTCGACGCGAGGTTAAAAGAGAGAATACAACAGCAAATGTATAGTAGGGTTGAGCCCTAGTAATCCTTTTCAAATTAGTGATGAGTGTGTAAATATTAATGCGGGATGAAGTTATAACTCTTCGGTTTTGTAAATATGTTTCCAAGGTAAATTGGATTTAATATACCCTCCATTGAGATCAACAGATTAATGACCATGTTTACCTTCTTGTGAATATATTAATGGAAATGAGAAATACCACAAGTCCTATTTTCTTTCTCTAACATTTACATATAATATGTATGAAATAAAACAAAAACAAAAGTTACTATGTATGTATGAATGAATTTTGGGGTGACATTGATTCACTGAGACATAAAAGATCTATTGTGCCCCCTCACCTCTACTTAGTTTCTGAGGAAAGTCTTATAAACCAGTATTCCTCTCCTATCCAGTAGTTTCCCAGGTACTATGGTTTATTCACGATAAAAAGATGATAACGTCATTTCTAGGTACTTTCCTGCTTATCAGAATAAATATTAATTTACCAACCGTGAATACAACTTATCCTCAACAGCCAGGGCAATTTACAGCTAACGGGGTGGCAAAACTTCAAGACGTTGTCAGATTGACTGGTTAAATTCCCCAGCATGTTTTGACGTTTATTGACATTCGATCATCGTCTAATGCTTACAAGTTTTTTTGGTGCTTTTAAATTCATTGCTTCTTCAAGATTGAAAAAAAAATAATTATTTTCATTACTAATTATTTAGGCAAATCTGCAGTGTGTAGTTAATAAAATGCTGAAGCATTTCGTGCTAAAGGTCTCAGCTGCCAGGCCTGTTTCGACAACTCAATTGCAACTAGCGCTTCAGGTGGATGGGTTTGAAACCTCATTTTTGTATTCAAGGTCATCCTATAAACTTTCACTTCTATAGGTTAGACTGTTTTGTGATCAGAACATGACTGAACTGAAGCATGACACATGTGTAGGCTTCATTACTTTGAATGAAAACCACTGTTACCATTGAGTTTGATGTGAAAAATAAGAAAGATATAAGATGATCCAAACTTGCTAATCGACGCTACAGAAGACAAGATTTTTCACGGAACTAGAACAATTAATTAATGGATACCACGGGCCCAGATGCATTTCTTGGGTACTACTTCATCTACAACAGAAACCAATAGCTGTAGGGATGAAATATCGTCAGTAACGCTAAAGGCATGAAACAGTTGCTACGAGGTAAAAAGACCGATTTAGATTTCTTCGCAAACTTCACGTGGCTTTTCCTCATGTGAAACGGAGTCTGTCACGCAATCTCATATTCCTTTTAAGCTTTTAGTCTTGATTGATATTATAAAATGTATCTTTATCTGTGTTGTACCTCGTACTAATGGCCACAGCGATTTTATGCACATCAATTCAAATGAAAAGAAATCGATTAACATGCGTACTGTGATTGAGCTGAATGAAACTCAACCAGATATTCATTCAACCATGTATTTTTTATCAATGGGTGATTAAAAAATAATCAATTGCATCTCTATATACTCGTGGACTTTTTTTTTTGAAATAATCCTTCATGGAATGCAAAACATAAAACAAAAAAGCATTGTTGTAAATTCCATGTGAAGTTAGCGTGACTGGGTCTTTTCACGGCATAATTTTTAATATGTTGTGAAATTTACGACAATCATAAAATACTCAGCTACGAACGAATCGTATATTTTCTGAATATAATGATCTCTTGTTTTGGGTATATTTATATATTGTCGAGTTTTTTTCAGTGGCACAAAGCTACACGCATCCGAAATTTTTTTACAGCTAGAAATTTATTACGGGCAACTTGCGAAATTATATTTTCTCTTCTCTATAATTTGCGACAGATATCAAGAGGCTATTTTGAATGAACGAGAGAAAATAATGGAATTTGAAACTTTTTTATTCACTAAAGTCTTTGCGTTGTTTTTAGATCCTACATTTTGTCCTTGTACGTGGCTCAGGCTGTATTAACCCTTTCGATCCCACACCTAAAAATCTACCCAGACAGCACAAGTACGTACCAAAAACGTTTTAAGGATGTCCGACATTCGATGTTCCAGGTACGTCCGTTCCAGAACCTTAGCTGTCCTGTCAGGACGTCCTAAGGATATCTTTCAACTACTAAACCATACGTCCCTGGGAAGTCCTAATAAGAACATCCCAAGTACGTCCGTTAATTTTCGTAAGGGACCTCCCAAGTACGTCCTTTGTGGGATCTTTTTAATGGAAAAGTTATTGAGAGTAAATACCATAATATGTCTATAAACATTTATTCAAATTTTTATACATTCATATATAAGGACCACAACAGAATAACTTTCAAAATTTTCTAATCCTCCCAGTTCAATTTTTGTAGGAAAATCAGGATTGAGGTTATGCACTGTTGAATCTTCCATGGGGCCATTTAAAATAATTTATCGATTAGATACATCACTACTACCGTCCCCGCCGGTATACGGCATCTTTAAGTCTCTTGTCACGCATATAGTATTTTTTCATGAATGCCATGTTAATAAATGGGATAAGACGATCTTATTTTATTCAAACTTACGTGGAATATGTACCACTGGGTTCAACAGCACATTATATTAAATATCACAACACTTAACTAGTTAACTATACCAAATATATTAATTTATACTCTTGTCTCTAATTATATTACACACACAGAAACGAAAAACAACCAAAGTGGTGAATGACATAGATGGTGGGAGCCGAAATGGCGAATTTGCTGTCACGCATGCGCATTTAATGAATAGAAATAATTGTGCTGAAAAAGAAGATGGAATGAAGTAATTATGTATTTTTCGGTTTTTGGTTATTATATACCTAAGAATTGTAAATAATTGTGGTTTCTGATACCGATGTGTATTATTTTCCAATTTTTGATTCTAGTTGTGCGTCCCGTACGTACAAATCAGAACGTCCCTAATACGTACAAATTAGGTCTGGGACGTTGGGACCAATTTAGGACTCAATATGGACGTCCTAAGGATATCCTGTGCTGTCTGGGTATGCATGTCACAGAATCCCAGGTTTTTTTGCAAGCCACCAGTCCCACTGACGTATATATGCGTCAGGTAAAAAAGCTACGTTAAGCGTATATAACGATGTTTAATATAAATTGGAAAAATATATATAATTTCACAAAGGCTAATTAGAAATTATCTTGAGTATGGTACACCTCAAAGCACGGGTGTATACAGAGACCAACACCACATTTTGTGCACATATACCTGGATTCGCTTCTTTTTATTGCCTGAACTTCACTTTGGCTGCAAACAGTGAAATTTCTAGAAATAGAGTGTTTATTTTGTTTTGTTACCCCCCACTACCTGCATCAATAACGAATTTTATGGGAACGCATATATACGGCATTGGGTCTATACGACATGTCGCCCTATTTTTACCTGCCGTGTTTTTACAGCTTTGGTCATTAATGCCCAGCACGCAGTGACATATTTATGCGGCAGTGGGTCTAGTAAAGGGGCTAAATTTAATATCGCCGCATATATACGGGTATGGTTCTAAAAGACCAAATAACCCAAAACAGATATATACGGCACTGGGACTCAACGCACTTTTAGTAATTGACGAATAAATGCGGCGATGGGACCGAAAGGGTTAATTCAAAGAAATATTATCTTGAATTACAATTCTAGAGACTTTATACTTACGGGGTATTCCCAAATTTATAAATAATACCAAATCCTACCAAACAAACTTCAAAAATCCCCTTCAAAAAGTGAGGGCGCGGTAAAGGGAGCGTTTGGGAGCAGGAGAAAATGGGTGGACCGGAAATTCGGGGAGGTGAACTACTTCTTGTCGCAGGTGCTCACAGGGCATGAGTCAAGAGTGGGTTTCCTCCACAATATTGGGAAAAGAGAAACTGGAGTGTGCGAGAGAGTGTTTAGATGTTGGAAGAACGAGGAAGTTTTGAAGAAGCTAAAACATAAACTGGGAGAGGCGGTGTATTGGGCAAATATGGTGGAGATTATGTTGAGGGGCGAGAAGGAATGGATAGAGATAAGTGGCGTAGTAGATAGCAGGATTAGGGAAAGAGAAAGACTTGACATGACATGTGAGAGGTAGGAGTGATAGAAGGGAGAAGATGAAGGAGAGTGTGTAAGGGACCGCCGATCGTCTTTAAGTATGCTATGGTAGTGATTTCAAGGCGGGAGTAGCGGCGAGTTTGAGGTGGGTTGGTAGGCATTCCCGTGGGAGATAGGTTCAACACTGTCTGGGTACTGGTTAAAAACCCATTCGAACATGAGTTTCCCATCTCGACCCGAAAAAAAGTGTTGGACACCGTAAAAAATATTGTAAGTACAGCTCAGCTTTTTTCCCAGTAATTTTCAAGTGATAATCAGTACTTTATACTAGAAACAGAGACAACTCTAAGAAGTCACAGCGCGTGCAAAGTTTGAGTTTTGAATTCTCTACAGGTGCACTTTGTAAAGTGCGAGTAGGTGGGTGGGCTTGTTGCCATGGATGGTTCCTGAACAAAGACGCCTCCATGCAGTTGCGATGTACCACACACGAACTTGTGCCTCTCAAAGTTAATTCTAGCAAAGGTATTGAGAATGTCATTCACATCATTATCCGTGTGTAAGTTGTCAAAATTGGCACCAAATTCAAATTGATAGCGCGGAGGGTCGTAGACCGAAAATTGCAGCTAATAGAACTTAATGGAAATCATCATGCAACAGCAGTGAAAATTTCTCCAGTTTGATAAATAAATGTTTATTTATACTGTTGATAACTTATCATGGGCTTGTTGCCACACAACAAAGCTTGTATCATCGAGCAATAAACAACTTTCCAAACAGTTTGCTAGAGATTTTGAGTCGAACCTAGTATTTTTCAATATCATGAAAATGTTCACGTTATTGATTGAATTATATGTATGAAGTGGGAAACAAAACGATCTTTATTGTGAATATATACCAAAAATTGGACAGAATCGTCTCTAATTTCTCCCCGATGGGTATTTATTCCAACAAAACATACGTCCATTATCAATGAAATTGTTATTAAACTCATATACAATGGAAAAAGAACAATAATTTGATGGGGAAATTGGTATTTAGAGTCTAGTGTGTATACATACAATTTCGGTAAGGGAGTTAATAATCGTTGTCATAAAATTGATGGATACATTGGAATGATTACAATCATTCCACTCATTTTTATATATTTTTTATATTCAATGAAAGCCAATACCATTTTCGATTGAATTCACGAGACGTCCAGTATATGAGGGAGATCTTATTCTTTCGAAAAATGTAAAGCTAGTACAATAATTGCAGTTTTAACATAGACTATTCACAAGAGCTCTAAAAAGACTATCAATGATGATGACTATCTCATCAAGCTACTTTATATTCTCATTTTTCAAAGAATTGCTCATGAAAGACAAAATGTGCCTCTACAATCCAATTTCACAAACTCTTCCTGACAACCTGTTGATTTCTAGAGTCTGCAATAATATGGAAATAATCCCTCCTCTATTTTGAGCTGACAGACTGGCTTCCAAAAAATTGGCACCTGTGTCTAGCAGAGTAGGTAGCTTAACGAGTGATTGATTATTCCAGCATAACCAATCAGATGCTTTCTGTGCTCTTAGTTGTAATGTTTATGCGAAGAGACCAGAAGTCCTCATCACAAAAGATCTTCTATTAGCAGATCTATATCTCCAGTGATTCAGAGCTTCCAATTCGAAGATAGTGCGCAACCGAAAGATATGTTTATGCCAAGTGTATACATGTGTTTCCTTAGGGTACGGTGACTTTTCCTATTAGCTCCCGCTGGGATTTGATATTTCACTTTTTTGAACAGTAGTAGTTGTACAACCACGTGCTGCAGTATTTGATATGCCAAATGCTGCTTCAGGACCAATGAATGCTTTGCATTGTCCACAATGTGACCTGGGATCCTGGGATCCCAAAAAAGTTCAATTGAAGGCCAAATCACATTGTAATTTATTTGTCATCAATTAGGACCAATCAACTTGCTGCAACTAGTTTCGGTAACCTAACCTTATAGGTTTGTTTCAACTAAGCGAAATGATGCGTACGTGAACGTCACGATCATGCGCATAACAGAGCAGTTCGTCCAAACTGTCAGTTGATGTTTTAGGGCGAGTTGTATCAAACAGTATCAAACACCCAAACTCGGTTTAATGATGACTGATGTGTAGACTGATGTAATTGTTAATAATAAATACATTAATCATCAGCCACAGTCTAAATATCAGTCATCATTAAACCGAGTTAAAGTGTTTGATACAACTCGCCCTAAAGGTTAGGTAATGGTAAATAAATAATAATCATACATAAATAAAACGTGAACTTATAGGGTTGTAATAAAGTTCCTGAAATTGGTAACAGTTTAAGAATGAATCGTAGAATCGTTCCAACAATGCATAGGTTATGATGTTCATGGATTAATTCACGTACAGGTTCTCGAACGTTTGATTCGTACATAAGTACGTTCACGAACGTTCACGTACTAATCAGAAGGTGGTTGTTGGAACAAACCTATAACCATCACCTATATAGAAATATAGTAGACTTAATATAAAATGATATGGTGCTAAATGGTATGAGTTTTGAACACATTGAGAGTCACTACAAAGCTGTGATACAAATTGCGTCCCTTTAGTGATAAATATTGATGAATTTACAATAAACTATGAGGGATAAAATTTGTTGAGCACTGACAAGTAACAAGAAGTGCCACTTCCACAATTTGCTTGTTTCAATCACCCTGCAGTAGAACCAACAAAATCTATTAATAATCTCGATTATTAAATCAAGCTTTGATTTTCATAAAAAGTAGGTCGATTGGGATTGAAATTGTATCAAAATTATCAACCAGACAAATTAACTTTCAATATTGTTCAAAATATAATCAATAATAGAACTTCTAACTCTTAGTATATATCACACATAGATAAACCACTAAAGGCCCTTTGTAAGTAGAAATTATTGCTGAAATTCGAAATTCGCTTTCAGAAAGCAACCAATCGTATCTACTAGCAAACAATAGAAACTCCAGAAACCCCAATGAAGTTTTAATAGTTGATCTCTATAGTAATAAAAGTTATTGTTAAGTACCAAATCGACAATTGCGTATTGCACACGGCCAAACTGGGGTTTAACTGAGTATATTTTATTCAAATTAAAATTAGAAACGAAGAATAAAGTGAAGGAACTGTGCAATATTGTTCCAAACTTCTTGTTGTGACAAATTTTCTGTCTTCATTTCAAATATGGAACTGAATATGAAATGTATAAAATTGTGCCTCCTTAGCATAGCATTTGAAGTGTAGTTTACATTGACTACACTGAAATACTTTTGCCAGACAAAGAGCATCAATGCAATTCATTGGAGATTCAGAGAGCTGAGAAGGTCTTAGAAAATTGGCCAATTAGCCACGTCATCAAATCAAATCTGATGTATCGTACGACAAAGAAGAAGATGTTCTTGGAGGGAAGAAGTGTAATCCTGATATTGATTATTGGAATAGCTGGTAAGGATTCAGTGATAGCATACCTCGACATTTTTTGTCAATATTGCAATAATAATTCGATTATCCAAACAAAATAAAGAAGTAAACCAAATTCAATGAAATTTATTCTGTATTTAAACGTGCTATTGATTCGAGAAACAAACTATCCATAACACCAGTTGATCTAATTCTCCCACACGTATCTCATTAGTTCGTTGAGTTTGTGCTTTTTGCCCTGGTGGTAATTTTTCTTTAGGATTTACTATGATTGCGCCTTTTAGCGGCTTTATGGAGCCTTTTCTCCGTCTCGGTTTCTCTTGTTTACGTCACTTTCGAGATAGGTTGAAAGTAAAAGATTTTATTCAATCGAATCACTACCGTAGACCTTCTACCGGCTCAATTCCAGTGGTGGGCACAAAAAATACTAACCAGCGATCACAAAATTGTATAAAACTCAAAAAATAATTTCCTCTAATTTGCGGAATATTGGAAAAAGGGGATGAGGGGATGAATTGGATTGAAACTAGATATACGTTTCTCCACTACGTGAGCACACCTCCAATCCCATGTCTGCTATGAAGTAGAGGAAGTGGCTGTGGCTTTAACTTGGAATTTCCTCCTTTTATAATTGGTTTTTGCCCTGGCGAAATAGTTATTTTTGTATCTAGTGCGCGAAATATTAATTTTAAATGTACAGTTTGTACAATTATTTATTTTTACATTTTCTAAGTCTAATTGATTTATTCACGGATATATTTACATCTTCGTTTCTAATGTTGGATATTATTTCAGCATGATGCTTTTTGTTTAGTTGAAGATAAGGTTTTATAGAAGCTGAACTACTATGACCGGTAACTTTGATAATTTGTTGTTCACCAACTCCAGAACTTGCCAACCGGCTTACTGCTGTAGATCTGTTGGAATGGTTTGATATTTTCACGTTTTTTGATTCTCTTTTAGATCCAACAGACCAAAACGGTTTTTAAAATTCATTATTGATTCAATAATTCTGATGTTTCTTTAATAATTTGACATTCTCTGTCAGTCACTAAATTTTTAATATCGAATAAAACAACTGATGACAACGCGAAACACAGATAGGGAAATTGCAAAACCATAATAATCTGCACTGATAGTAGACAAGCCCTATTAGCCTTGAACAGACAACGTGTTATATCGAGGCTAGTACTAGAGTGCCACCAAGATTTAGCTGACGTCTCGGCAGATAACAACATTATCCTGAGGTGGGTTTAAGGGCACGACAGGAGTAAAGGAAATCGCATTGCTGATTCTTTAGCCAGGGAAGCCGCTGGACTGAAAATTCTAGGACCCAGTGACACCTACGGCATAACGACTTCGACAATTGTGGAACTAGCCAAACGTTACACCCATGCTCAATCCCTTAAGAGATGGGATGGAATCAAAGGATGCAGTTTTGCCAGGATCACCCTGGGCGACCCTTGGAAGCTGGCGCCGAAGAAATATTTGGCGATGACCAGGAAAAACCTACGTTTAACAGTAGGATTTCTGACTGGTAATTGTCAACTAAGTAAACACCTCCATACTATGGGGCTAGTGGACACACCTTTATGCAGGATGTGTGAACAAGAAGATGAAACTGTCAGGCATGTCTTATGCGAGTGTCCGGAGTTATCGTCAATAAGAGAGTGTGTGTCCGGTGAGTCTTGGCCTACACCTGCCGATATAAAGGAGATGTCTCCCAGTGACCTAGGAGGACAACTCCTCGGGAGGATGTACAATGGGTCACATGTGGCCTAAGTGCTGTGAGCCTACACACTCACCCTCCCTACTCTACAGATGCATGTATCCAATCAGGTGCCGAAATACGAAATCGAAAACATGGTGTTTTCAGATATCAATACTCATATTTAAATCAATCGGAGGCGCGTATTTTGTATTGAGTGAAATAATCGCTGTAATACAGAGGTGATTGGATGAAATTTGACACAAGACTTAAAATTGAGTAATTTGATTGGTTACTATATTCAGTAATCAGATAAATAATGTATTGAATGGGAAGGAAAACTGTAACCGAAATTATTGTTGAAACTCTGAATATGTAGCAAAATTGATCTCGAATATTAAGATTGGAAAACAAGTTTTGCTCCTCAAGCTGGAGAAATAAACAATCGATTACGAAATCAAAACTTTTGGTACACATGAGTTGATATATTTCTCTAAAGTTCCCATGTAATCTGCCTCTGGCCTATTTCTAATTAAATTACGTTCTGGGTTGTAACTCACGAAGTTCACGTTTCTGGTATACGCCATTAATGATGTATAAAGGAAACGCCTCAATTAGAACGGAATTCTTTCAAGAATCGCCCAGCTAAAGGAAATGTTTTGCTTGTTATGAATAGCCCCAATTAGACCAAATTAAAGCTAAGTTCCAGGAGTATCATTTAAAATATTCTTTCAAGTTAACGTGAATGTTTTTTTTAATAATACGGTTGGAGAAGGCTTGAGAGGATAATATGCTAATTTCACAAACACAACTATTATTTTCAATAAAGTCTTGATACAGTTGTTTTTTCGTGATTGTCTCAAAAAACATGCGTTTCATGAAAAATTAAGCTGATCAAATTTTGTTCAAAATGGTTTTTTTATAAAACGAAAGGCGAAATTTTATTCATTTGAAGCAGTTAATGGATAATATAAAACGAAAAAATTTAATCTATTGTTATTTACACGTTATTTAATAATGATATTTCTTAATTTGTCGAAATAGCTAGCTTCATCTTGCATGTACCTGAAGGATCATTTGTGCAAGCAACACTACAGGAAATACCTTTTCTGCAGGTACAAGGACCTCTACACCCTTTTTTGCAGCCGCAGAATACGAGTAATAGATTTACTGCACAGTTTCTGCCGTAAAGAAGACTGAAAAGGAACTGGCCAGCCAACCTAATAAATAGTTGAAGAAGATTTGTCGTTGGGGCAAACGTCATTATGCTATAATAGAGCATAACTCTGCTCTCAAGTTATCACTTTATCTTACAGAGCTATATTTGTTTTGATTGCTAATAAAAACAATAAAAAAAGTTTCCGCCGTAATCTTCCAATACGTAGTTCAAGTACATTTCACGCCATTTCACGCGATGGAGTAGGAAGCCACCATCAATAACATTAGCGCTTGTTCTGTCAAGCATGGTTGGATCATCCACTGGAGAAGCATGATAAAGGTAAGACTTCTTGCTTTTGCTGAAATCCCCCTTCTCAAAGATTGAGGGTGGGAACGGAGACAATTCATATGTCAAGAGGTCTGCTACATCTTCATCATTCTTCTTGTATATGAGCGGTCGTTGGAAAATTGTCAGGGGGTCGACTGTTGCCATTCCACCATGAACTTTCATAGAATTGTTTATGCTGGACATAGACAACACCAGATTGTTTTATGAATGTTTTATATCACCAAAATTACAGCCCACCATACTTTCCACGGTGCTCCTTCCTATTTCCAAGGCTCTGTGAGAATGTACTCAGAGTTTCCAAAGGCAAAATTGATTCTTGAATTTGGAAAGGTGGATGGCTTTGCTTTTTATTTCTGAGAGGTTGTTTCCCACCCCAATGTTTCCCAATAAATTTTCTTTCGAAAGTAATATCATGTTTCATCCACTCTGTGCGGATTTAAATAAATATCCAATTAATTTTTGGAATTCGCTCAGCCAGGGAAATATTCAAATTGAAAAAAGGGGTTTTTGAATTCAATTTAACAAGAACTAGTACTAGTAACTAGTACAAATGTTATTCATCCTGTATGATAGATCACTCTTTAATATGACTGCTCATTCACTTAATGATGAATTTATGCGTTATTTATGGACAGAAAACTCAAATTCAATCTAACTGTATGCCGGAATATCACATGTAACTGTCGTCCGCCGCTACGATTAATTTTCATAGAAAACGTTGCACGATAAATAAATTGTCCCTTAATAAATCAAATCATTTTCCGACAAGAAAACTCTGCGTAGCACATAATTTATCAGGCATAGCCTACGGCTAATGTTGATTTCGATGGTAGCTAGAGCTGTATCAACGTCTAAAGGACACCTGTGTCCTGGGAAAGCTACGGAAAATGACAAACGTTTTGTCAGGATTTAGCAGGGATATCCCCGATTAGTAAAGCTCGGTTTGTGACAGCTTCATATATTCGAATTGAGTTCATACAATTTTGATTGTGTCTTTGAGAGTGTATTTTCCATTGTTTATAGCAATAAATATTGTTTAGTTTCATTAAAACACATTTTTAATGGTATTCTTCAAGCTTTTGTTTATTCAGGATTCACATAAACAGTCCTTGGTGTTGAGAAACTTCCACGTTTGGAAAGAATTTAACTATTGAACACAAAATAATAAAAATTTTTGGTAATTTTTTCCACTGAATGAAAAAAATCAAAAGGATCAAAATAAGAACGTGATTTTATAAGTATTTAAATTCAATTATATATAAATTGAAACATTATATAAATATTACGGTTTATTTCAATATCAATATTTTTTCATTTGAAAATTAATGATATAATAATATCACAATTCCATTCACCATCCTTTTTCTGAGATTTTGAATTCAATTATTCGATCTTTGTGATATATTTCAGTACCTATATCTAACATATTTGATAACTTATAAATATATAATTATTCTTCTCATTCATTTTAAAGAAATAGTTAGAATATTATAAAATATCGAAATAATAACTTTCAGTAAGATATACAGTGCTATTCAAAAGTCCCCTCCCCCCCTCGTATCTTTTGAACGGCTACACTTACATTAATAAAATTTTCAGGGTGAAGAAAAAGTGTTTTTTCTCTACGAATGGTAACAGGTAAATGGTAATAGATGACGTCACAGTGCCACTTTGGCCAATAATTTTAAAAAGGACCTTATGGCAAGTGATATCTCGTTTGAAAGGCATTGCCAATGTTTGGGCTTAAACTAATTTTGACGGATGAATTAAATAAATACCAAAGTTATTATTCCACATTTAAATATTGAAGATTTTTCAGTTCGCCTTTGGTTGGTTGTCAAAAAAATTGATGTTATTAATTCAATAGTATTTGTTGCTTTGCGAAGTTTTTCTAAATAGCTTAAATATTCAATTTTATTATTGTTTAACGAGACGTTTAAGAGTTTACATAGGCAAAATGGTACGTAATCGAGCCGACAAAGTAGCAGCTATCTTAATAATTTGTGAATCTAGAAGGAATCTCCATGAAGCGGAACGTTTATTTAATGAGAGATACCCAGATCGCCCTATCACGAGAACTTATTTGAGGGAGCTTCTTTACAAGTTTGAAGCAACAAGTAGTGTTCAAGATGCCAAACGATCTGTTCGACCAACATTTAGTGATGATGAAAATTTTATATAGTTGCTGAAATTGTAGTAAACCCTACTTCCTCTTCAACTAAAGTTACGTCTCTCTGTGAAGTAAGTAAAAGTACATTACAGAGAGTCTTGGCTAAAAATAAATTTCATCCATACAACTTAAAAATGGTGCACCACGTTTCGGATGACGACCCCGACAGAAGACTCGAATTCTGTGAATGTATGACAAATAAAAGTAGTCAAAACCCACATTACACAAAAACAATTTGTTTTAGTGACGATTGTACTTTTTGCCTCAATGGAATTGTGAATACACAAAATGTAAGGTATTGGAGTGACACAAATCCTCACACCTTTCGTGAACATCATACCCAATTTCCAGAAAAAGTCAATGTTTGGGAAGGTATTTTGGGAAACCACATAGTTGGT
>CAJUYG010000430.1:29488-82830 GCA_910591675.1 Galerucella calmariensis
AAATGCAGAGTTGTATTCCAATATTGTTTTGGTTGAAAACGTTGAAGTTGGAAAACATATGGAATACCCCTTATTGTTTGTTTTTTCGAAAAGTTTGGATGAAAAATGTTAATATATCAAGAATCGTGGTATATTCCTCTCCCTTTCTCGAAAAAAAAAATCAAATAATTTGTATTTCACATGAGTTTACATATGTATATTGGAACATTCTTAGCCTACTATAAAATCAAACAAAATTTCAATGCCAAAATATTTTATCACTAAACATATTTTCCTCTTAATTGGATACATTGTTACCTTCTTTTCTCATTCCCATTCCCTGGTCATGATGAGGTATGTAGTGGGTTAGGAGTGCTTCAAATAAGGAAACTGTGCAGGTTCTTTCTCAAATATCTCTTTATTTTGATGTTATGGTGGAAAGAAAATGATACAACTAAATAATAGTGTCAACCTTAAAAACTAATAGTTATAAGAAATAAACCATGATCAAAAGAGTCCCTTCCAAAATATATACGTATATATAATTAAGGTTTACAAGTTCAAATGGTTAGTTAACAAGTAAGTTTAGTTATAATTATGCTATGTTATTATTATTATTCTTATTATGAATTACCCATATAAATATTATTCCGTTGAATTATGAAATTATGATCAACTATTTGTTATTTAACATATACTATTTTCTTTTAGATTATTTCACTATACCTTCCTGAGGTTTGGATATGTATTTCCGATTGAAAGAAAAAAAAGATAAAGAAGCAATAAAATTGTTATTATAATAATTGTTCAAATGAAGATCCTATATCTATCACTTATCTGTAAATGTTCGAGAGTGATGGAATGGGTTGTTGTGATCCACTAAGGGAAGTAGGTACTACTCCTATCACACTAATCCGCAACCAGGTTTTACGTCCAAAATCCAGGCTTACTTCTTGGCTCAGATAGTGTCACTAATCAGAAGGCATGGAAGAATAGGAAAGATGTATTGTCCCTAAGGTGTGTCCCAGCGGTTAACAAAGATGAACCATAGTGAAATCGGAACACAAGTGAAGTTCTAAATAATAAAAGAGGAAAAAGAAGAAGAAGGTCTAAAAGACAAACATTTACCTTAGTATGTTACCACGTATCGTGAAAATAAAAAGTAAAGGGTATATATTATCTCATTTAATTTTAAGCTTACCTAAGTTGACATGTGGCCTTAAAGTAGCTTTGGGTTAACCAAAGTTTATATTCATAAACAAATTCCAGAAGATATTAAAGATTTATATATCCACATATTATATAGGGTACTTATTTAGTGGTACATAAGTACATTAAGAAAATCCTTAAATATTTCTAAAATTTTTGCATCAAATCCACAAAATGTGATTAACGTTTCAGCAAGTGCCACGTTATTCTCAAAAGGAATCAAAAAAAGGAGATCCCCTTTTTTTGGTAAACTACTTAGCAGTTTTAACCTTGGAAGTTAATTTGAATAAATGTTTGCTTATAAAGGATGAGGCCAATTTGACAATGAAATCAAGAAGAAAAGAGGAAGAAATTTAGCCTTGGATTTTTGACGTAAATTAACTGTTTTGTTTAATATTTCTGAAAGTTAATTTTCTTAATACTATTTTTTCTGTTGTAGGTTCTACGTTCAGTGATGAAAAGTAAAGTTGAATATTGAAGAAGATCAAATTATATGGAATACAAGAGTTAGTTTTTAAATCAATTTGTACGAAACTGTAAGACAGAAGTATCATGATATATTCATTGTTCCACTTGAATATTTTACTCCATATTGCATGATCCATCAGGTTAAGGTAAGCTACTATTTTAACCCGTAACAACATTTATTACAGCGAACCTGCAACGTCTCTAGACCTTTCAAAAAAAAGGTTTCTTCTTGCTCTGCAAACCAGACTTCCACAGCTTTCATTACCTCCTCGTTGGAAGAAAATTTACGACCCTTCAAAATTTTTTTCAGTTGAGGAAAGAGATGATAGTCGGACGTAGCCAATTCGGGTGCATAAGGGGGGTGTTTTAGTAATTCCAATCACGAATTTTTTGCATGGCAATATGAGATTTGTGTGCAGGGGCGTTGTCCTGCGAGAACAAAACACATTTGAATAGTTTCCTGCGTCTTTTCTTTTTAATTTTTTTCCGTTAGAGTGGTCAGTGATGTCGAATAGTAATATTCGGTTATTGTTCTACCCTTGTCCAAAAAATCTATTATGATTACTTCATGGCAATCCCAAAAAACTGGAGCAAGAACTTTTCCAGTAGATTTTAGGACACGAAACTTTTTAGGTCTTGGAGAGGACGAAGGACATTGATCACTAAGGGTAGCAAGCATATCTCCGTAAATCTGCTCACCTTTTAACCCTTTTAAATACAGGTAGTTGATGAAGGCTCAATACTCCAATTTTTCAATTTTCACAATTTCGGTGTACATCTTTTTTCTTTCAATTTATTGCGTAACTCTGGTTTACTTGTCTCACGTCCAGCTTCACACTGACAGATCTAATGAGTTATTGCTCGTTGCTTTGGTAACGCAATATTTTGTTTATGCATTTATAATCTTACGAACTATATGCCGCATGCTTTAACCAATACAATCTTGGAATACATCGCTGGACTCCGTCAGAAATCCTTGTATAGCTCTTTTCACTAGCTGGGAAACTGACCTGACCTTATATGGTAGGATTACATGCAATATATCCATAACAGTATTAGCTGTAACAGGGTCGTATTTATTTAATTGGCGAATGATAAATTATCACCTCAAAACTCTACAAGACTTTTTGGTCATTCCTATTGCAAATTCTTAGTACTTTTTCTTTTTCAATAGGTATAATGCGGCTCTTTACGGTTGATCCGGAAGGATTTATGGTTTTATTGCATCTCAAGCCTAAGTCAAGTCAAGTCAGTTTCTTAGATCGTGAAAAAAATTATAAGTATAAACTTAAAATTCTGTCTCTGTATTTGGAATGATTAAATTAAAGCATGGATGTAGCGAAAGCATATTTGTGTGGAGCTTTGGGTATATAAGTATAATTTTTTTTACATTCTTGTGAGGAGAAAAGTTTTGGTTCCAAATTGGTAACTCCTGAAATCTACCGCCCTGGGCTCCAGCCTACTAAGCCTGTTGGTGAATAGGCCACTGACAATGATATTCAACAATTCCGGCCAAAAGTTATGGATCTCAGGGACTACTGGCTCATAGACTATGGGGAAAAAAGTGTCGCGATTTGAAACAGTAGCAAACCCATTCAGAACGATAGTTTATCATGCCACCATCGGATCCAGCACTATGGCGTACTTTTTCTCTTGTGCAGAAAAGCGCAGTGGAAAACTGAAAATTTCATTTTTCACACCCTGAAACCGTGATATGAAACTGTACGCCGTTTGTTACATTTAATAGTAGAATCATAGGAGATCGGTCCAGACTCTATGGCGTTCAAAAATAATCGTTCGGAAAACCTGGGGAAATTTTTGAAAACCCTCATTTTTTACCCCCCGAAACCGTGATATGAAACTGTACGCCGCTTGTTACATTTGATAGTAGTATGATAGGAGATCGGTCCAGACTCTATGGCGTTCAAAAATAATCGTTCGGAAAATCTAGGAAAACTTTTGAAAACTTTTATTTTTCACCTCCCGAAACTGTGATATGAAACTGAACGCCGTTTGTTATATTCGATAGTAGAACCATAGGAGATCGGTCCAGACTCTATGATGTTCGAAAATAATCCTTCGGAAAATCTAGGAAAAATTTTGGAAAATTTAATTTTTTACCCCCCGAAACCGTGTTATGAAACTGTACGCCGCTTGTTACATTTGATAGTAGATTCATAGGAGATCGGTCCAGACTCTATGACGTTCAAGAATAATCGATGGAAAATCTAGGAAAATTTTTATAAACTCTTATTTTCTACTCTCTGAAAGGGTGATTTTTAACTGTACGTCATCGCTTTCTGTAGATTTTACAACATATAAATAAAGATTTGACAGAAGTGCCATAGTCAAAAAACTAAATTTCCTAAAAATGGATGTAGGTACTATAGTTTGTTCAGCCATCCTTTGCCGTTACGTCATACATTGTCCAGCTTGCTCTCTCATTCATGAAATGGATGAGACGGAATTGTGACGTCATTAACGTATTTCTCATCTAAGGTCGACTTAAATTTTATCTGTTATTTTTGACAATTCAGTTGTCATATTTTGAAAACAATTCCTGACATATGCATTTGATTATAATTTCGAGGTTAAGAGTAAAATAGCATTCAACAAATATAAGACATATGTAAAGCAGCAGAATACGTCACCGATTATGACATAACGGCAAAGGATGGTTGAACAAACTATACCTACAACTGTTAGTTTCAGCATATGATTATTTCCACGCGAGAAATCTCATGTGAAAATGAATGGCATTTGTTACAATCAATTTTTTATTCATAAAGAAATTATTGAATTATGTGCAAAAATATTTGTGCGGGAGGTCTTAAGAAAGTTCTGCCAAGCCGACTTGATTTAAAAATCGATTACTTACCAAAGAACAAAGTTATTATAGTCTTTCATATTTATACTTTATAATTTAAATTATATTTATTTCTAATAGTAATAATATAATCTGACATTTTCATTCTTTATTCATTTGATTTTTTGTCCGCAATATAGATGTAAAATCTCAATTACAATATTTCAATTTTAATTTCAACAGAAGTAACTAAAGTAATTTTAATGAAAAAAGTTATTCTTCATCTGAGGTATCGCTTTCCATATCTGAAGTAATGTCAAAATCTATACATTCCGGATCTATATTTTCATCGTCATCTGCAAAAATATACAAATATTTATCTTATTACTATTATCAACATATGTCATGTGCAATATGGATATTTTACCTTGACCAAGCATATCAGATTGGGTTTCACATGGGTCATCACACTTCTTATCATCCAATGGCTCATCAGCTCCAATTAGGTCCATCACTGTTCCAGGGCATTCTTCGCCATCAAATCAATGAAAAACATATTTGTTCTGTTCAATTTTCCAACCATAATTGACAGGACTTAACTTTTTTGGATTTTTTACGTTGGAATAGCACCAAACTTGTGAAATGTAGATCGATCTACGATACTGTTGCTCCAACTCCTTGCGTGAAGGAGGAAAACTACATGGTGACAATTTCGCAGTGCTTTTTTTGAAGCTTTCTTTTTCACTTTTGGGCTTATACTTTTGATCAAAGATCACTTATCTAGCTGCACTAACGGTTTTCACCGATTTTACATTATACAGTATGCATACCATATTCTTGTATCGTTTCAAAAACTTCTTCATAAACAGCTGGATCAGTAAATATTCCACGGGTTTCCATTTTTTCAAAGGCTTCTTGGAATATAACGCCATTTTCTTCTTCCATAAGATCTTTCAAATTATTTTATTCTAAAAGGAACCTATTGCACTAGATGCCCTACAGTTTCAGATGACCTTTTTCGAGTAGGGAAATCTCGGAAGAAAAAACAATTTCCCACGGCTTTTCAAACAACTTTTTTTGTACGGCACTTCTGTCAAATCTTTATTTATATGTTGTATAATCTACAGAAATCGTTGACGTACAGTTTGAAATCACCCTTTCAGAGGGTAGAAAATAAGAGTTTATAAAAATTTTCCTAGATTTTCCATCGATTATTCTCGAACATCATAGAGTCTGGACCGATCTCCTATGATACTACTATCAAATGTAACAAGTGGCGTACAGTTTCATATCACGGTTTCAGGGGGTAAAAATGAAATTTTCAGTCTTCCACTGCGCTTTTCTGCACAAGAGAAAATGTACGCCATAGTGCTGGAACCGATGGTGGCATGATAAACTATCGTTCTGAATAGGTTTGCTGCTGTTTAAAATCGCGACACTTTTTTCCCCATGGGCTCATAGTCTTTCACGTTTACTGTGAGATCAGGAATTCATACACGGCCCTTAATTGTCCATATTATTTTTTTCCCATTTGTTAAACAATTCTTAGTACCAGTGACCATATACAGTAAATTGATGTTCAATTCCTAGTTTATGTAGAAGTAATTTACTCTCATCCATATAATTTTTCATCTAATCAAATGGGAGAAAATCAATTTTATAGAATTTAAATTCAGTTCATGGACAACAAACAAACAATTAACAAAAATGCCGTTCTTCGCAAATAGCCAAGCTATACAAAAACAACTGAATGAATCAATCATTGAGATAACGAATCGTGTTTGTTAATGACAAAATGAATATACAGGGTCCTCCCAAACAAAACAAATCCTCCGTTTTATCTTCCCAAAAATCTAAATTTATGGTTTACAAGAAAAGCGGTATTACATATTGGCCTTCTCAGCCTATACATTCATATGTATATTGAAGGGCAATATTGCACGCGCCAAACGTATTGGCGAGCCCACCTCTATGCGCACAATCTTCTTTTCAATGTTACCTTCCACTACAGCTCTTGCAAGACATAAAAATGCTCTGTGCAGAAGCGTATCATTAGTTGTTTTTCAATTCTGTTGGTGTTTGGCATTGTCTGAATAATTTTTGTGTTTTTCCTAAAAACATGTTACCGCCTTACAAAAACCAGTTATCAAGAGTCAGGCTCGTGATATAATTGTTTAAGTGTTCAGTTATTCTCAAAAAGTGTCAAGTGTGAGTCGGATACTTTATCAATTGTGAAAAAAAGAGAATTTTTCGCCACAGGTAACATTAAATAAATGTCTGCAAATAACGTGCAAGTAAAATTTTCCACCCCAAAAAAGAAGCGAACTAGAAGAACACAAATAACTGATGTTCGAGAGCATGAGTGTTCCAATATTGGACGGATTATAGAACATTTCAATGAACTGTACTACTGGCTAGAATACTTAATAAAATATGAAAAGAAATTACAAAAAAATCATGTTCCATTTGATATCCTAATTAAAACTTATCATAGGTACGACACTGACCGGCAAGGGCGTATCGTGATCCAATAGAAATTTAGTTGGGAGAGTCTAATCCTGCGCGATCGCCCGTTATCACACGTTACTATACACTTAATATTATTTAATTCGAAATGCAATTATTCAAAATACTAAACAAAGAAATGAGCTAACAGGATCTGACAGCTCGAAGCCCAGAAATTCAATTAAAATGTTTAGAAAGAAATCAGATAAAACAGAATAAGGCTTTAGCTTCATTCTTCCGTTATCTTCAAAAGAATTGTTCTGACGAATTTGGTTAATTAAAACTTATTTTTAATTTGTATAATCGCTCCTTTGAATAAATTAACTATCACTTTTGTGTAGTGAGTTTCTGCTACCGCTCGAGTTCCTGAATTAACGATATTTTGATATAAAAAAGGAAGGAAAAGTTTGACTCTAAATATTGGGTGAGACGACAAATTCAGCCGAACCATTTTTTTGCTTTAGTAGATATCCGATATAGTCAGTTAATTTAATTAAACACAACCATACGGGCTCTTTGCTACCTGGAGTAAATGGAAACCACAAATCGAGCTGTTTCGGGAATTCTCAATTTTATGGTTCATTTAGCTTATAATGAGTTTATGTGGCATTTTATGCACGCACTGTATAATCAATTCAAAATTAGTTTTTCCACTACTAGCTGTGAAGTTGACGATTATTGCTTCTTCTAGCCCAATGCGAAGTTGAATTTCTCTATTGGTGGTTAATAATTTGCTATTATTAACCTAGGTCAATAATGGACAAGTTCAAATATTATGAGAATTCAGATAGTAGTTCAACAAAAACTTGTGCAACATAATTTTGTATATCCAGGAGATTGTCTTTAACATATTTGCTGCTTGAAATTACCTATAAAGATATAATTATTTGAATAAAAATGCCATCAGTTCAAAATTCGCGCTTAACCAAAAATGACTGATGACATAACAAGTACGTTCATAATCAAACTGACAGTATACTTGTCAGTCAGACGACAGGGTAAACGTTTCTCGTGGTGCGTTTGTGAATTATTTTTAATGTTTGTCCTAAATTTGGCTTGTAGTGGAACAAATTGTTTATACACCATGGTGTTGAGGACATTTATAAACCTCGCACCATATTCCGCTCGGGGCAAAAGCCAATCGCGAAATAATCTTGCTACGCGGTCAATAATAATAGTCTCCACCACCTTGGTGTACCTCATAGAGATAGTAATAAAGGGAGGAGACGAAGTCACGTGATATAAAGCGTACTCGGTCAGCCATTTTCGTGCCACGCTAATGTCAAAGTTATTTTTAAGTATCATTGGTGTTGTAAATTACATTTGGAAATATACTTTTGTTTCAATTGATTGACTAAAATGGTTTCTTGTGCTGTTAGAAGTTGTACCAGTCGAGACGGCGTGGATACTAAGAAATATTCGGGAATAACGTACCACAGGTAAGATAAATAATATGCAGGGGTGTATTACAAATATTAAAAAGGATTCACTGCATTACATCGATTATCAATAGGTACTAAAAATTCATATATCGAAGAATATCACATCCGGTTCTGTGCAGAAATACGTTGCGTACCATACTTAGCCACGCCCACTGATTCCACATGTACATATGGAACCTAACACTGGATGTCGTCTCCTTCTTTATTACTATCTCTATGGTGTACCTACTATTGAATTATCAATGTACACTTTATTTCAATTCTCTTGGCGTATTGTTATTATAATTTCTGTATAAAGTTGACTCGACTATTTCTCCTTGAACCTTTTCTTAAATACTGCAGGTAAACTGTCAGTATCTTGAAAATCTAGCTTGGTTATGGAAAAGCACGTGAAGCGGAACTTACAATAACAGTAGGATTGGCAATGCTGTTTTCCTTCATTCTTTCAACTGTCAATTCCACAATAGACTGCAGGATTTTATTTCAAAAACAGAAGAATCTTTTGACTCCAATATTTGTCAGAATTTCTCCCCGACCAGTATTGAAGAATAACATCAAATCGTTGTTAAATAGCGGAAGTAACTATCACCACTTGATAGCGATTATTTTTTTCTTATTCCACTACATACTTCCGGCAAATGAGTGGTTCTGGTGAATTGAGTTTAGGTCTTGACGCCAAAAATAAAAAGGAAATTGTGGTAATATTCTACTGAATTTCTCCAATTTAGAAAAATCCTTCTCCTACGTACCTAACTTTGTTACATATTACAACAATTTTCTGCAGAAATGGAAAAGTTAACGATCCGACAGAAAAGGCCAAGTCTGAGTGAAACAACTCAAGAAATAAATCGTTGAGTTCCAACTTTCCGACTCTTTATAATATATATTATTATATGGACTGCGATTTTCAAAATTGAATGTGATAAATTGGAGTAACATGTTTTTGGAAGATTATTTACACGCTTATATTAGCTTCACTCAAACGTATGTATGTTTATTTCATTGTTTTCAACACGCTCATTGTTTGAATCGTTCCACTGAAGCATATTCATTAGCTGGCGCCATGGCTTAATTGGTTAGTCAAGAAAACATATTTGTATTCTGTGTAAATATTAATTTATTAAATCGCAGAGCGCTTTCGGCTATTAAGCCATCTTCAGTGCTTACTCGTCAGGTAATTTGTACAAGAAACTTTGACAACACATTAACGTCATAATTAAAATAACATTGAAATTAAAATTAAAATGATCCCCTGTTTAGGGTTTGTTGAATCTAGATATTAAACATTATAAAATTTTGTTAAAATTATTTTAGACAACACGTGTTCGTCTAACGGATGTTGAAGTGATGTTGAAGTCACTTCAACACTTTCTAGTCATGTGTACTCAGCTATAAAATATTCACCTTAATTGGTTAGCGCCTGACTAGCAAGTACGAGATTGCGAGTTTAAATCTACTTGCTGCCCCATGGTTTTTTCCATATTTGTAATATACTAAGCGGAGTTATGAATATGAAGAGTAAAATCAGCTGAATGAATAATATTAGCTCCACTTGTTTGTATTTATGTTAGTATCGAGTATAACAATGAGGGCCTTCTAACGATTGGGTATGCCGATGACATCGTTGTCCTTGTTGTTGGAAGGCACATTACCGTTCTCAGGGACCTCATGCAAAGGGCTCTGAATAGGGTATATACATGGGTGGTGTAACGAACACGGACTGAGATAGTTGCTTTCACCAAGAAGAGAGGTATAAGACCTGAGGGTCTACATCTTGGTGGAGTACCACTACCGGTGGTTCAATAGGTGAAGTATCTAGGAGTGATCCTTGATAAATCACTGACATGGAAGGTTCATCTTAATAGTCGCCTAAGCAAGGTGACAAACACGTATTGGGCTTATAGGAGAGCCATTGGTCAGAGGTGGGGACTGACCCCCCAAAACGATCATATGGTTTTATAGAGTGATCATGCTGCCTATGCTCACATATGCGGCTCTGGTCTGGTGGCCGAGGGTAACCTTGGTCACGGATAGATCGCAACTGGCTCGCCTTGGTCAGTGGGTGGTCAGTTTGGGGGCAACTGGCTGCATGAGGACTACACCAACTGTTGCGATGGAGGTGATCCCTGGTCTTCGGCCTCTCCACCATGTGATCGAGGCTAAGGCGGGGAGTGCTTTCCTGCGCACGAAGAGTCTGGGATACGTGCGAAGAGGGGAAGAGTGCAGACACGTCAAAAAGCTCCGGCTCCCGGAGGATATTCCAGTTCTGGCTCGAGCGTCTGGCGAATGCTTGCGCAAGTACTACTTCGCAACCCCATAAAGGGCTATGATCCGGGACAGAGAATCCTGGAATAAAGAGACGAATACACATCCTCATGGGACTGTCTGGTTCACAGATAGCTCATGCTCTGGTGACAGAGCAGGGGCTGGATTTACTCTAGGAACCCAAGGACACGAATCTGTATACCATTGGGTGATGGTGTATCTGCATATCAGGCCGAGATATACGCTATCTTGGAATGTGCGCAGATAAACCTAGACAGAGGTTATGTGGATCGACGCATAACCATATACACCGACAGTCAGGCAGCAATTAAAGCCCTGAGTGAATATACCATCAACTCCGGACGTCAGTCGGCTAGAATGGATTCTGGCCCACTCTGGTTTTGAAAGCAACGAAATGGCGGATGAACTGGCTGCGGAAGGGGCGGCAGCTCCTTCCTGCGGCCCGGGCCCGACCCTCAGCCTAACAAAACAGACCATACGCAAGGAGACGAGGAATTGGCTGAGGATCCAGCACCTCGCTCATTTTAATGCTCTGCAGGGTCCTAGACAATCCAAACTTCTACTGAAGGGATGAACTGATGGACACGCTGGGACAGCTATTGAACTACCAAGGAGTAGGTTGAGGAAGATAGCAGGACTCCTAACAGGGCACTGCTGTATGAGGAAGCACCTCTACAATCTAGGAGTGGAGGAAAGTTCCCTATGTAGGGGTTGCGGCATGACTGATGAAACATCAGTTCATGTTCTCTTAGAGTGTCCACACTGGGCTGTATTACGCAGGCGAATCTTCGGAGTCACTGTCATGGCTCCTGGAAACACAAGCAGGCATCCACTGAAAAAGGTTGTGGCCTTTATTGAAGGGCTCGGCTTCATGGATGACCAGGTAGCAGGAATGGCACAATGGGCTCGCCAGTGGCCTCAGTGCCGGAACCGTGACTTTAGTTTGGCTAGGTCAAGGCACGCCTGCACATTCTGTAGTAGTAGTAGTATCGATTTCTATGGTCTCTATTTTGACTCATTCCAAACCTTCATCCTTCATTATATTATGCTGGAAATTATTTCAGAAAAATTTGGAAAAAATGCAGTTTTTCATGAAATTTCATGAGTTGGGTGGAATGATTTGTGGTATAATCTGTTGAGAAAAAAATACTTAGCCTGAGACAAATTGAAGGATTTTGAAGTGGCTGCTTTTTTGGAGAATGCTAATTTTTTTTTCTAGTAACAAGGCATGCACTCCCCATTTTGAGTGTTTTCCCATCCACTACAGCTACTCTTGAACGATCTTTCAGGGTTGAGACCTGGCTAAGAAGTACAATGAGAGAGCACAGATTGACTGGGTTGAGTTTGATAAATTCTCCACGGGAACTAAATTGAAACGAGCGTTTTGACGGAGGAAAATAATAATAGTTCAAGACATGTAACGAGGATGAATTTTTTCTTCCTAGCGAATGATTGTAACAACTCAGTTGACAAAGCATTGCTGAAATTATAGATAATTCTCTAAAAATGGGTACCCTCTTAACATTCGCTGTAGAAAATCATTTTTCTCGCCGTTTTGATTTCTCCTTTACTTGTATGTATGTTTTCTGAATGTTAAAGATAAAACTTTTCCAATTACGATTTTATGAGGTATGAAATTATAATGAATCGGAACTTCAGTTTTTATCCAACACCTATTTGGAAAGTTTTCAAGTGTGAAATCAACTACGTTCCGTGAGCTTTTTATCTCCACTTCATCGTAAAAATGTTTTAATTGTCAATATTATGAAAAAAAGATAAATTATTAATTTGAAAGCTTCTATATAGCTTGTGAAATGTGAATTCCACCAGATTCAAGTTCATTCAACGGAATGTATTCGATAATTAGCTGATAGAAATTATGAATTCATCATAGTTTGCGATAGTTTCCACCTTTAAAAGTAGATGACAGGCCAATAGTATCATACAAGATTGGAAAATACTTTTCGAAAAGTAGACCGTTCTCTAAGAATAAACATCCACATATGCCACGACAGAAAATGAATGTTTGTTCTTAGTGAACTTTTTAAAAAGTAATTTTTAAATTCGTGAGTCTTCCTAATAGCATAATAGCATGTTGACATATATTCATGACACGCTTTACTTAAATATGACAATTTATTGATACAGGAGACTGTAATTGAGCAAATACCCTCAAATAGCACGAAATGTGAGAAAAGGTCTTCAAGAATAGAAACCAGCGAAGCAATTGGATCTTCAACGCATCTGAATACGCTGAAAATGCAGAAATACTTTTGGGAGCATGTTTTCGACCTTTTGTGAAGAGCGGAAATATATTTCCAGACAATATAACTAGAATACTACTAACACTTGGCAAGTGTTCTTCGAGACTGGGCTTTCATTGGAAAATAGACCTATTTGAAGACATAGTTTTTGAGGATGCCATGGATACCACGAACACCACAAGCACCACGAACACACGAACGGTTAAAGAAGAGAGCTACAAGCGCTTCCAAGGAGAAAAAAAAAACAGCTGAAGTGATTTTCAAGATCGTGGACACTATGATGAAAACTGATCGGATGGCTCACAACAGAAACTTCCCTAAATATCTGTCGTTTTGCTCATGTGGCTAGAAGACAGGAAAGGCATATACCAAAAATGGGATAATCCAGGAACTGTCTTTTTTGGGACTAGAATAACCCCGATACCGTGTGTCCCAGGAAATGTGCAGTAATTCCAGAAGATTTGATAGAATCTACATCACCTATTCTCAAGAAAAATACAATAAACGATATTACTCTACTACAACAGAATATTGATATCAAGAAATTTTTTAATATTTCCATGTTAAAATTGTTATTATCATTCAAATAGTACTAGAGCGAAGACGCCAACGTAATCAGCATTTATGAATCATCTGTAATATTATATCCACTATTGATGGAAAAATGTATGTTTTTTTCAATATGGCATTCTCTTGATGTCACGGATACGTCTGATATTTCCAGTAATGTGATATGATTATTTTTTCTTGATAATCTAATTCGCATAACCTTTTTATTTGTGAAATATTAGTGGAATATGAATGTTTGAAAAGTCAGTGAAAGAAAAATGAAGTTTGGAATAGGAACAGATATGGAAAAGTCAGAAAGTTAGTATACTAAGAGTGAATCAAAATCCCGTCAAATCCAACAACATTTATAAAACTTGAAAAATTGATGCGTGAAGGATTGAAAGTAAATTTTTAGATAGTGATTTAAGAGTTTAATTGGAATCGGCATCTGCGAATGTCTTTTAAAGAAAGAGGAGCTGGAATTCCCTGAATCGGAGTGATTTAGCATATTTCATTTGGTCCGAAAAAAAGGAAAGTTCACTTTTATTCATTTTCGCAGTACCGATATAATGCAACCTTCTGTTAAGTATTTGCATTTCATTTCAATTTAGTCACTTTTGAGAGCCTACAATAAAGTCCTCTGTTGTGCACCGAAAGTTTATCAATGCAAAAACTTCACACCCAATTAGATTTGAATAATTTTTGAGGCCCTTTTCTTGAAATCCTTGAAGTTGATGATAAAATAATGGAAAGAAACTTTTCCATTTGCTCTCTCGGGTACACACTTATATTTTTCAGAATTTCGCGGATTATTATTTACAATGTTAATTGGATTTTTCTCGGCTTTTTCTTTTAAGTTGAATTTTTTTAACACAGTTTGTTTCTTTGAAAAATTCAGTTAGGTTACAAACTTATTACTTTATTTGCCTAAATAAACTTGTGAAACCCGAAGCAAAAGAATATGAAGGTAAACATCGACTTTTTAGTTTCAATGAACATGTTTTTGAGATAAGAAATCGGCAGTTATTAAGTGAAACAACATAAATCTGCAAAACACCGTAAATTGAAGTTGCGTGTTATATTTGGTACATAGTTAGAGTTTGAGGAGTTAATGGATGAGTAAGAAGCCATACACGAAGAAGTTAGAATCCGCGCAGTTCAGACAAAAAAGACGAAAACAAGAAGATGAGGATCAAAACAAAGCAATAATTGGCTAAAACAAAGAAAACGAAAAACAAACAACCAAAAAACGATTAACATGAAGGAGGTAGACAATGGAAAATTTGCCAATTGGGGAAATAATCTGAAGTAATACGGAGATCGTTTGAATATGAGTGCAGACGGGACGAGGACGAGGAGTCTGACATCACGGAGGAGTATTTATCACGGAGATCCAAAAAAACAGTGAAAGGAAGCCACCCAAACCAGAAAAATAGGGAAGAAAACCATGGAAGGAAACAAAAAGACTACAACAAGGAGACCACCACCATTATCCTTCAGAGCGTCCACCTCTGGAGCTCAGTCAGGAAAACGATACTTAGACTATGAAGCGGAGATTCATTACGATCAGAGATTGGTTTGTAGAGAAGATCACTTGGGATGGACCTGAGGGCTAGAGAATCTCAACCAGGTACCTGGAAGGAGGGGATGAGGGAGTGGAAAGTATACATACAAGTCAATGGAAGAGGGATGAGAACCGGCCAAGTGCGAGAAGGACTCGCACAGGAAGGGTTCTGTAGATACCATTTTCTATATCAAAAGTCTCTCGTTTACTGAAAATACGTTTTAAGAAACTGTGCCGCACAGCCCGCTGATTTTTTGATTTTTGAATATTTATCTCATTCTGCTTTTAGTATTTGTTGTTAAAGCGGCAGCATCAGTACGTGAAAATCTCAACTTTGTAAGTATAACGCTTCATTAGATACAGCCTGGTGGCAGACAGACAGATAGATGGACTTACAGTGAAGTCTTGGTGATATAGGGTCCGTTTTTCACCAATTAGGATGATGGAAATAAGGAATGAAACAACAATCAAGCAGAATGGTTGCAAAGTCATAAAGTTATTGAATACCTTTGCTGTTTGGACCCTGCACCAAATTGGATTAGCTTGTGATGAAGTTTTTAGTGAAATTATATCAAAGATCCATCTGCTCTGGTATTTTTTCATATCACTGTCTATTCCGCTCTCTGGGCACATTATATACTATACGTTTGATACTTTTTCCTCGGGAATAACGGTAAAGTTTTGATAGTCACGTCATCTATTGTACGGTTTTGCTACTATACTATGAAACCTATTTATATAAATGTTGATGTCGATACATCAGTTTCCAACATATCAATTATTCTTGAGGATAAGATATCAAGTTCAACTTTCTAAATGTTTTTCCTCTGGAGAGACACAGTCGTTAATTACTCAGAAAATCCATATCGGTTTTCGGAGCACCAAAAGATTCATTATTAATGACCAATCAAGCTTTTTCTTCTCATTCGGGATTTTTAGCAGAGAATTTTTTGGCTGGATCTTCCTTGCTGTATCTATTTGCAATTTTGTATCCATAAGTGAATTTTTACCGTATCATTCAATAGTTTCAACCCTCCGTTTTTTGGTGTTGGTTCGAGTAACATCTTTTCTCAGGGATTCTAAAACGGCACGGAACAGAAAGTGTACAATATTATTTGACTCCATTAGTATAAAGCGTTCTAATTAACATTCCGAAAGCAGACGGTAGTCGGAGTTTATTCAAGTGGAACAGTAGAAGAAAACGGCTCTTAACAAGGAGCAAATAATCTATTTTCTCCCAACGATTTTCTCGTTTTCATGCCACATCTAGTTAGATCCGAGGTTGGATCACAATATCAAAGTGGAAATTATTGATTTTGATCAAAATACCATCAGTAATTTGGACAGCAAAGTGAGAAGATTTTAAATGGCGATTCTTGTGCATCCAGTAGTTTGAGATTTCTTATAGAAGGGGCTAATATATGAATGTGAGCTAGCCATGAATCGTTTGATCAAACAATAACAGCCTTCAGTCGTATTTCATAATCGGATAGAAGCGGTACAGCATTGGGAGGGGAATCATAACAAAAATGGCCTCGAGAAAGACCTGGAGATCATCTACAGACTTGTAGGTTCACCAGTAAAGGGCGTAATAACTTAAAAGTTAAGTTTTGAAAAATTACCCGACAACAGCAACAATCCCACGGAAAATTCGGCGTCTTTTTGATATTACAAGCTTCAGTCTATCTACTCGAATGAGAAGTAGAGAATAGTGAAGACTATAATGAAAAATTCGGTTCAGATCTTTGCAAAGTCTGTTTTGATGGAAAAAGCTTTTTTAAAGCAATGTGAGTGTTATAACTCAACGCACCTCAATAAGTAACGTGCAAGGTAGAGGGCGTCATTTTCACGTTTAGTTAAATTTAGTACTATTTGAAAAATATTCCCTTCTAGATATTTCTGTGCCAAACACTTCCTCCTGGCCATATTTATCGTCAACTTTGCGAGGGCTCGGAAGAGTTCCAGTTTGACTTTGAAGTAGTTAGTGCCTCACAGATTTGGCTTCGCCTCGTAAAAAAGATTGTAGTGGAGGCAGATTTATCAAGAATTCCTTTGCGCTCGTGGGAGTGGTGAGGGACACGTGAATTAGTACTGTGAATGATGTAAATTGATAATTCAAATCTGACGTGCTTAAAAGTTTTCTATAAATGTACAGCAACCGAAATATTAAGTATATTCAATTCGACTTCCCTTACCACACTGTATATTATCGATTTTGGATCGATCGATTTTGTTTATGGAGTTGATTCCAAGAGAAAGGGAGCCTCCGCAGAGTTATCAATGTTTCTTTTTTTTTATTTCAATTATTCATCGACGGTAAACAAAAACTCCATACTTCTTTCTGATTGCTCATTTATTCAAGCTATTTTTGTTAATAAATTTGTGACATTATTCGAAATGGTTGATTAAAATCGAGGTTTGCTCGCATTTTCAGCAATTAGTTTCTATAGCACCAGACTGGGCCGATGAATAATGCAACGACATCAATAATGTTGAATTGATGCTAATAAAATATACTAATCACATCACCAAAACAAACAAATCTAAATAAGGGATTTCTTGTGAACTAACTCAATAACTACTTTTTTTTACAGTCGCGCGTAAGATGAATAATTAATAGATTCAAGTGAAATCGTAAAGCCGACAAAATTCAAGGATTCTTACTTTACGCTCTAAAGCAAAAAAAAAAAAATCTTTTTCGCTGGCTAATCCCCAAAAAATTGCTGGAGTATGCGAGCAAAAAAGTTATCTTCTTCCCTTTAGAGCGTGAAGTAACAATCCTGAATTTGTCTATTTTTAGATTCCATTTGAATATGGGAAGTGTGTAATTAGTCATTTACGAGCGACTATAGAAAAAATTAGGTGTGTTTTTCGATCGTAAAGTTAAGTTACCGCTTTCAAGACATCGGCTCGCGACGCTATGTGTTACATCACGCTCATAATACACAAATAACATTACAAAGTTGAAAATGAATTTTTCAGTATTGAAAATTAGGCGTTGGAAATAATTTCACTTTCTTGATTGTTTATAAACGTTTTAAACAGTTTTATTCCGGTATCATAGTTTATGTACAAATTTCCAAGGTACAACTGTAATTAACCTAAATATTTTAAAACAGCTGCCAGGGCCCACAAAACAAGTCCCATCACAAGCCTACAAGTTATATCCAAAAGAATCACACTGGATCTAAATACGCAAATACCGGATATTAGTCTATGCTTCCAGAGTCTTAGCGAACAAACATACCCTCCATTTGTCTCTGTTTTGCTAGAACCTCATTACTCTTTCTGTAAAATTCAAATGATCAGGTTTTGACCTCAAAAAATTTCACCTCTACCATACCAATTCACTCCAAAGACCCACCTTGGTTAATAAAAACTCCTTTTCACAATACTCAAATATTCAAGTAATTTCCATTTCATCCGAACTCGCATTCTGGAAATAATTAACTATTATAAAAGCTACCAGCCAATATTTTATAGATTGTTTCAAAACATCAACAAGCGCAGAAACGGCCTTTGCAACAACAACCTAAAACATGGATCGAGTCTACCAGAAACTTGCAGTTTCTTCTCGAAAAAAAATCTGGTCAAACTTCATCACTCACTAGAGGTATCTTTAACTATAAATACAAACCAGAGAATCATTAAACCAACACTGACCCAACTCCAATCAGAAGGCGAGTCCACAAAATTTCTTTGTATGACATCCCGAACAGACTGGAAAAGGGGATGCGGACGAAGCTACCATCAAATCTGCTGTAACTGTGAATAGAGTTACTATAGCCAGGGACATTAACAATCAGAGAAATAGATAATTTTTTTCAGGGCTCTGATGGTTTGACCATATATATATCATTCATTTAAATAATAATAAAAATACAATAAAAATCACATTTAACAATAATTTCAAATACACAATTAAAATAAATAAATGATAGAGAAACTATTAGTTAGTTAATTTATAACACAGCCAACAAACTCTCAACTTTTAGACGAGATTAAAAAGCTAAGAAATTTTGTTGAAGCTAGCGAAGTAAGAATTTTGATGCAAATTGAATCGAAATTAACAGAAAAGATCAAGACATTAGAAAACGAAAACTCAATTTTGCAGGAAAAAGTAAAGCTACTAGAGAGACAAAATAAAAAAAATAATATTATTATATTTGGCATCAAGAATACTTTACCGGATATATCAATTACAAACATATGCAATAAATTGAACATTCTCCTTAATCTACAATTGACAGTTGATCAGATAAATAACTCCTATAGCTTGGGCAACTCACCACAAGCACCAGTTAAAGTAGAATTTATATCGTAAATAACTTAGAAAATCATTCAGCACCGATCTTGCAAACTCAACCATCAACCACTACCAAACTTAGAAAAACCCAAGAAAGGAGAAAATTCTAAAACTCAAACGAAGCAGCCAGACTCTACTCCTGAAGCAGAAGCATACAAAAATAACAGTGGTAAAGCCAGAACACGGTTTGGTTCTACAAACTCTAATAAATAATTGATTTTTAGTGTTTAGTGAAAAAAAAAATGAATGCATGTATTCAAAATTATAAGCATAACACTGTAGACACTAGGGTCGTTAAAAATATGAATTCAATACAGTATATTTAGAAAAGACAGTTGGCAAATTTAATATAAATTATTTAAATATACGTAGTCTCAGTAAAAATTTTGATAGTTTATGTATATTTTTGAATAATTTTAAACTGGAGTTTGATATAATCGTTTTAACAGAAACCTTCCAACTCACTGATTCTTTAGATGTATTTTCACTGGATGGGTATGATATTCTATATAATAATGGAATAATAAATAGAAATGATGGTATAATTATTTATATCAAATCCTCATTAAATTATAAATTCGAAACCACATTAATCGCTGATCATAGAGCAGCTGAAATGCATATTTCTTTAAGAGATTGTAACCTTTTTTTAACTGCAATATACAGATCACCAAATTCATTTTCAGCGCCAGATCAGTTCAACTTGGAACTACTAAGATATTTAGAAAAAAACAAGAAACACCAGACACATGTTATAGTAGGTGATATGAACATCGATTTGCTAAGTAGTGAGGAACATGTTGAAAATTATAGAAACTATTTAAACACCTACAATTTCGAATCGTATGTAAATAAAATTACAAGACCTGCTAGTAAAACATGTTCAGATCACTTCTTCTTCAAAACAAATAGAAATATAAAAGGACAGCATAGTTTTATTTTTCAGAACGATATAACGGATCACTTTTCAATAGGATTAACTATACGTATTGACCAAGGAACTCCAAATGAAGAAAAGTTAAACTACAAAAGCTATTTAAATCATGTTAAACTAAAAACCGATCTAAAAAATGAAAAATGGGAAGACATGTACATATTAAAAAATGTAAATGCAGCATTCGACTCTTTCGTAAATAAATTGAAGTACCTATCATATAGATAAAAATACAAAATTGGTAAAAATAAAAGAAAATAAACAGTTGGTAAGAAAACCATGGATGACTAAAGGTCTAGCGAATTCCATTAGAGAAAAAAACAGTCTGTACTCATTAACTTTAAAAAACCCTGGAAATAAAAAATTGAAAGAAAGATACAATAGATATAAGAGTAAAATTAAATCCCTAATAAACATAAATAAGAGGAATTATGTAAATACTTTAATACAAAAAAGTGAAAACTCTTCTTCAGCTTTGTGGGACTGTGTGAACAAAATTTGTGAAAAGAAAAAACCTAAACCAAAAATCGAAAAATTAACAGGAAATGGGCAGGTATTAATAGCTGCTATTGATATAGCAAATAACTTCAATAGCTACTATACCGAATTGGGACAGAACTTGGCAAACAACATATTACCTCCAGATGACTTCGAAGAACATTTGGACAATATCGATAATACTATGTATATACATAATATAACTGAAGCCGAAGTAAAAAATGTAATATATACACTAAAATCTAAAGAAGCACCTGGTTGGGATAACATCAGAGTTGAAACCATTAGGGAAATAAAAGATGAAATTTCACAACCGTTAACTTATCTAATAAATAAGAGTTTCAATGACGAATGCTTCCCAGAATGCCTCAAAATTGGAATTGTTAAGCCACTATATAAAACTGGCGACAAAACACAAACACAAAATTATAGGCCAATATCGCTGCTGTCAGTTTTTTTGAAAATTCTTGAAAAAATACTAAAAAATAAAATAACCAAGTTTTTAAATAAGTTTCAAGTACTAAATGATAATCAATATGGGTTTAGAGAGAAAAAATCGACAGGGGATGCAATACACGCTTTAATCTATCAACTATACAATGCTTTAGATACGAAAACACCTGCAATTTGTATCTTCATCGACCGCTCTAAAGCTTTTGATACGGTGTGTCACAAGCGTTTACTGGAAAAGATTAAATTTTATGGACTACGTGGAAAAATATATCGTATAATAGAAAGCTACCTAAAACTTAAAAAACAATATGTGGAAGTGGATGGAGTATTTAGTGAACCAAAAACAATCACCTATGGCGTACCACAAGGGACTGTACTTGGACCTCTTCTCTTTTCCCTATATATTAACAGCCTGATGGCAGTGAATACAAAAGGATAAATAATAAGTTTCGCAGATGATACAGTCATAACATACGAGTCAAGAAACTGGCAAACGCTGAAAATGGAAGTTGAAGACGATTTTAAAGCAGTTAAAAATGGTTCCAACTAAATAAACTAACGTTAAATATACAGAAAACTAAATATCTGCCATTTACATCTTACATAAATAATTTGCCGAATCTTGGTGCAATATATGTTGATGAAAATACTCAAATTCCCGAAGCCTCATCAATTAAGTACCTAGGTATTATTATAGATAGGCATCTGAAATGGGATCTACAAGTGAAAAATATTACTAATAAACTCAGAGGGTTTTGCTACATAAATTTAAATACTTACGCGACTTTTTAGATGAAACCCAGTTGAAAACTTTATATTTGTCCCTGGTACAATCGCATCTTACGTACGGAATTATTGGTTGGGGTGGTGTGGCAGATTGCCATTTTAAACAGTTGGAAAATATGCAGGAATGGATAATAAAATTAATTTTAAAAAAACCAGTGTTTCACCCCAGCGATGCGCTTTTTATGGAGAGTACTTTTTTGACATGAGACAGTTATACTGCCAAAACATTATAATAAACATCTTCAAAAGAAATATAAATATACTTTTTCCTCAACATAATTACCCTACTTGACGTAAATGTTCTTACCTCTCAATAAGCTCAAAGACCATTGGACAACGATGTACGACTTATTTTGCACCAAGACTCTTTAATATGCTACCAAATAATATTAAGGAAATAAATAAACTGCCACGTTACAAATATTCTTCAAAAAACTGGATATCTAGTAAAAACAGACATATTTTTGATGATTTCATGAATTTAAGGTATCTAAAATAATTCATTTATGTTTATTCAATTTTATTATTGGAATTTCACAAAATTTTATCCCAATTTCAAAATTAAACGCAAAGCTAAAACGCTTATTACCCGTTTAAGACCTTAACTCCCGACTTTGACCACAACTCACTATCAAGACTTATCACTATATATGTATTATATTATCACTAAATTATGTTGTTTTATGCTGTTTTATATTATTTTATTCTTATATGGTTTATACATGTTATTACAAGTTTTATAACTCGCGCACAGGCATTATTATGCCTCAGCGATGTATCAATTTTTATTCTGAAAGATTTGAAATTGTTTTTATCAAATTGTATTGTATTTTTTGAATGAACATTATTATTATTATTATTATTATAAGATGTGGAAGATTTGCTTCAGACACTAATACTAAAAAGGATGTTCCTTAATGATAAATTTTTAAGGCAAGCTGATGAGATTATTTGATAAAATTAACATCTGCACTAATAAGATCAACATATAAAAAAATAAAAAGAAGGAGAAATACATAATTGTGAATCATCGGCATAGATATGTTTTCCTCAATCTTGCCAATACTAGCTGACCCGAGTAATAAACGTACTTGTACACCTTTTAATGATATTGCTTAGCCTGAAGTGATATTATTCAACTTAACCTGTTGCGATCTATTTTTGAAATAGTTTTCCAATAAGCTGATGTCTAAGGTGAAAGGAGTTGGAGTGAAGACAGCAATTTTATGGGGTCTTAAACTCAAATTGATTGTTCGGTTGTCGAATTTGAAAGTATGAGCTCGGAAAAAAATTAAGGAATACAATTATATTTTATTAGAGGGAATGAAAATATTCGTTGGGAATAAAAATATTCAACAAATATTCCTGCAACTTCTATCAATAATGGAATATGAACAGTTTACTGGTAGGTTCGGGAAAACATCGTTTTTGTTATTATAGTTTCAAATAAATATCAAGTTTGGCAATATTTTTATAATAAAAAGTACGCCAAACAATGATGTTAACTTTGTACAACATTATCAATTTCATTCATATAAGAGGAAACAGAAATTTTTCTAACCTTCGAAAATGTACTTCGAGAATCTCCGGTAATTTTTCTAGAATCTCTGGAAGAAAATTCAATACAATATCCACCGATAAAAACTTGAAATTATTAAATACACAATAAAATACACGTCTGTCTATATCACTAATTCAAAACTGGAAAAAAATAGGTCATAGCAGAATATAGCACTGCCCACTTTTCACGTACACCGGAAAATCGTAAAACCGGTTCTCTGGAGATGAAAACCACGTGACGGGACACGCACTCGACAATGTCCTAAGCCCAACTCGGGCGTAAGCGGACGCGAAACTAAGAAAAAGAGAGGGGATATGCGCGATGGTGGGGATGATAGGATTTTCACGGTAGTGGGGAGTATTAAATCGATTTTATATAGAGAAAACAGTCCTTACATAGAGACCAAGTTTGTTTTCCTAGGTATCTCTGAATGTTCTTACCCTAGGCGATATTGTATGCATATGAGTATATTTTTTTTTTGGTAAATATTCTACAAATAACCTTCAATAACTTTGCTATGTAGTTGGAACTTGTTTTTTGGTTCTAGAAGCTTCATAGACTCAAAAAAATTATAGGAATATCCATGTTTTTGACTTAATACTAGAGGCAATATACTGACTGGTAATATTGCTACAATGCAATAGTATTATATTTTATTAGTATATTCAGAAATAGGGGCCGGAAGTGAAGTTTACCAGCTTGAGGGTTTGGTATTCATGGTTAGTTATATCTTACACTATTCTTTGCACGGTCAGTTTTTCTAATTTACCAACAATTTTACTATAGAAGTGAGTTGTAAATACGAAATAAAGTGCAATTTGCCCATCAAACTCCACATAATCACGATGTTTATTTAAGAATTTTTAAGAAATGACAGCTTCAAGTAGTTCCATACCAAGTGAAGCTCCGTTGATTTCCCAATGACGTATCTTCTTTCGGGCTGAAAAATGCCACTTTACCGCATAGGTATACAATATACCGTTATTCTTAATAATTGTGCTTAAAACTGCTCTATTAATTTCAATATTCATTTATTCATTATTTGCTTATTTTGATATTTTTATTTGTAGCTTTACGATGTTTTTCAATTTTGAATGGTATTTTCTCAATAAACCCAAACTACTTACGGCCATAGGGTCGTAACTACAACCTACTTGTATAATAACAATGTTGATATATTTAAAAAAAAGGCTGATCCTGCAAAACAGCTATTTGTGTATCGAAAGCAGAAAGTAGTACTTTGGTAGTTGAGACAGAAAGTTGCCGCGCCGCGTCAGATTTTTTCTATGATCACACCAAAATAATAGTATCTACAGTATCCGTCAAAATAAACAGTACCAAAAATAAAAATTAAAATTAATTTTTAATTTCTGTAATTTAAGTGTTCACCATTTCGACGCAAACAAGCTTCATATCGATTTTGTAAGTCAATAAACATATTTTCGTACTTCCGGGCCTAAAGTGACAACTTCACTCCCTTGTGACAGGTACTAAAGTGTCACATTCAATCCCTCCGGGATTAAATATTGACGAAACTCCCGGAACGATTAAATCACAAACAAACGAATTTAAGGGATATTTTATTGAAAAATATAATTAATTAGAATGGTAATTAACGTTAATATTCAAATTAATATTGTGACAGTTCGTCATATTGACCAGTCTTTCCTGGGTTAATGCAGCAGGTAACTGACGAGTAACAGATAGGTCCTTTTCATATTGAACTGGTGTTTGTTTCGAAGATCCTGCGGAAACAGGAAGCGAGAATGAGGACTGTGGCATAACTATAGTGGACGAATCGGCGACTTGACCAAATATTTTATCTGAAATTTTTTGTTTATTTTTAATAGACGATTCAATATATCCCTCGGCCACGTTGGAGGATTTCCATCCTCCATGTCTCTTCAGCACGTCTATTGTTGCTCCCGAATCAGCTAACAAAGACGCAGATGTGCGTCTAAAACAATGTCCCGTATAAGACGTCGCATTTTCTAATTTCAAGAAAGCTGCTATTTGCCGTGGAAATGTACCAAACATGTTTTTTCCTACTACTCGCGTAGTACATTATTTGTTGATGTATTGAACAAAAAATTTTGAATGAGTTGTCCCTGTCTTTCGCAATGCCACATATTTCCGAAATATCGCCACAAAACTGATGGCACTGTTTTCTGAATTTTTGATCACAAAATTTCGGTCAATTTTACTTTTGGTGTTTCTAATCGCAATTAGGAAGGAATCGCCCAAATCTCTCACATCGTCGATTTCTAAATCAACCAACTCTTTTCCACGACAAGCTCCCGCAACGCCCAAAATAAGTGCAACCTACAAAAAAATTGATTTCTTAAAATTTCTGAATATAAACAAATTTCCAAATTTACCTTAAGCATTAAATATTTATCATCCGGAGCCTCCCGTAAGAACTGATCTACCTGCTCAGACGTGAGAATTCTTGACTTCTTTGGCTTAAATCCCTCATTTCTTCTCTTCAAAAAAGCTAATAATTTTGGAAATTTACTTATATCAATATCTTCTCTAATGTTAATAACCGATTTCAGCATTGAGTAATGTGCCCAGAGAGTTGAGGCACAAACCGCTTTTGATTTATCATCGAAGTAGACTAACAGCGCATTTTCAGTAGGTTGTCTCACATTTTTTAAGCGGCACCACTTTTTAAAAGCATCGTACTGCTGCTCGTATAGTTTTCTAGATTTCGGTGGTAACAATTCTTCACCTACTTCGGCTGCTCTTTTATCAATATCAGATACACCTTCTTCACTCATGATACCAATAATTATCAATAACAATGTTTCTTTACAATGACACTAGTAATGACAATGTTTCTAAATTATAACTGTCACAACGCAATGTTACTATGGTAACTTATTTTAAAGACAGTTTATTAAATGAGTTGAAGAGAGAAAAAACTGATTGAAATTATTGAAATAATTAATAAAATCATACCGGAAGTACGAAAAGTATCGTATATACCTTGCGACTGAAGTACATTTAATCCTTCAGGTAAATTATGGCCCTCCCTGCGGTCGGGCCATAAACTTTACCTTCAGGATTAAATGTACTACTTCAGTCCCGCGGTATATAATATACTATTATAAAAAGTGGTTGATGTAACTGCCGAAAAATATTTTGTATTCTTTCCCGTAGTTCGGCAATATTCGTCGGCGTGTGAAATTTTTCAACAACAGCTAACATCACACTTTTACTAGGAGCTGCTTTATTAAATTTTTGTTGATATTTTCTTGACACCTGTTCTAAGCTTGGACCATCATTACGACCTTTTCCGTATGAACGAAAATAATGCTCTACCAAAAAAACTTTTTCTTCCGTTGTTAGAACCATTTTTAAATCAAATTTAACTGCAGCGTACTATTAATATATCAACTAATGACAATTAAGTCAAATATGACAAATCCATATTACATAAACAACTCCACAGCACTCTCTGTTTCGGTACCGTTTTTTTTGGCGGATACCGTATATTACACACCGAGGTGAGATGAGTGTCATTACTTTCGAAAGATTAGTTAGTTAGTTAGCTATAATCTCGAGACATGGATGAAACTTCCTAACGAGGTTAATAAATCTTTGTTTCGTTCTGAACACACCTAAAATATTACATTTGACAACTACGGTTACCAATATAAATAAATGTCAGATAAGGTCGGATGGCTATTAAGTTCGCGAATAATAAATAAAGAAAAATGACCTCAGAAGAAGAATTGATGGATTGTACCCTCCCAGAAATAGGTATTATAATATTCATCAATGTGTTATGTTTTTAAATATAAAAAATAATTATCTAAAATAAATTAACGATCACATTGTTTCAGAGGTGGGAGGTCAGGGCGGAAAGTGATCGATGGGGGCAGAAGTCTGGGCGGGAAGTAGAGGTGGTAATATGACACTTTCTAACCTTTAATGACGTTAGTAATGACAGCATTACATATATGGTTATAAATAAAATTAATTGCCATTGTTTGTACTTAGCAGTTTCCAGATTGCAGTTTCGTTTACCTATGTACGTAGGCAACACTTATTACATCGATGTCAGATATTTTTTAGATTTTCCTATTTCTCATCAAATTATTACGAAAAATACTGTTGGATTCTTTAACATATTAGAAAATCAACTACAATATTTTTTCCCCAAATGATATTAGAAGCGGCCTTTTAATGACACTTGGCAGGCTTAGAAGTTGTACTTTTAATGAAAAAGCTCGTTGCTAGGCAACCTTCCAAGTGATAATTTAAATCAAACTCATCACATCCACAAGCCCCAGCGACTGCAACAATAAGTACAACCTAAAATATAAATTGAAAATTAGTTCCTTAATCCATACTAGATCATTTTCAATATATTCCTACCTTTGTACACAAATACAGTTCATCTGGGGCATCTGATAAAAATTTCTCGATTTCTTCTCTTTGGAAAACTCGGGATTTTTTTGCATGGAAACCGTCTGACTGGTGTTTCAAGAAAGCCCGTAACTTCAGGTATTTTGCCAAATCAATGTTATTTTTTATGTTCAGGGTAGCTTTCAACATCGAATAGGTAGACCATAACGTTGAAGGCTTCATTTTCTTTGAAAGATCGGAAAAATAGACAATCAGCACATTTTCAGAGAAAGATCCTATATTTTTTTCCTGTCTATATTCCATGAATCTGCTGTATGTGAGTTCATATACAGTTCTTGATTTTTCCGGTAAAAGGTTAAATTCCACCTCGCGCCTGGTCTCTTATCTCAGGTTGTGTTAATTGCATCCATTCATCCTCACTTTGCAGTAAATCCATTTCTAACATGACAACTTTTCAAAATTGACAATGACAAAGTAAACAGTAAACAAACATATTCAACAAACGTCATCAGCGGTAAACATAGTAACGCAGGGCCCAGTTACCTTTGATAAAATAATTTAGTTATTTGGATATTGATAAAGAAACGCAATTTAAATATGAAAATGTCGATTTTGCGTGGAATTGTAACAAGTTTGGAAAAAAAATTATGTTTCACACGGCAGAAAAGCAGATTTAATGCCTTGGCTGGTTTCATAGCCTCGCTACGCTCGGCTATGAAACACCAGCCGCGGCATTAAATCTTGTGCTTTTATGCCTAGTAAAACAAATAACTATTATTTTACAGTTTATATTAAAATAACCACTACCTCTCTTTTATCTATAAATGAAATCAGGCGTGCGACAAACTTACTTTCTGCTTAAGAGTGCCAATAATGTCAAATTATGACATCAACTTCGTAGTTGGTTTTCAAGGTACAAAAGAAGACTTTCCATAGTGGTCGTAGATAAAGTATATTCGTTCACCTTCGATTTAAATGGTGCGTAATCAATAGAGAATCATTTTCAAATTTTCCTGCTAGAGCGCCCTTCGAACTATATTTTTCTCTACAAATGTGTACCACTTGGGCCAGTTACCCTTAGAAATCAAAATAATATCAAGCTTCTAGTTGAAGTGATGGTATTTGCATATTACATAAAAGTATTGGAAACTTTTGCTGAGCGGCGAAAGCTGCATTTTCAATTACCTAAATTAGCAGAATGTTAGCAGAATTACTGTGCGTTATGCACTTAACACACAATTGTTGGATTGGATCAATTTATAAAAAAAAATCATTGGCATGGGATGAGAATTTGAAACGTCCTTGAATTTACTTGTTCATACACCATGTTCTATATCCGTTTGATAAAGTTTTTGGAAGGGGTTTATTTGAAAAAAAAATTTCCATCTATCATAGGAGTACATTATTTTTGTAAATGGTCAAGAGAAGCTACCGATCTCTTCACATAAGCGGTACAAAAAGCCTAAAGGCGAGGTCGCGAAGCCTATAACTGGTGATGCCGAACGAATCAGTCAATCACAGGGTTGATTAATTTGGTCGTGGGATGGGAATTTGGGAGATGTTGATTTTAGCTTCAAAATACCATCAACCATGCGTGTTGAATGACATTTTTTTAGGGGGTGGGATTATTTGTGAGTCCTATCATATGTGAACGAGGAATTATTTTTAGGAAATCAAATAATTCGTACCTATTTATTTTCCATATGACGTTAGAAAAAAATTTTTTGGAAAAAAAATTAATTTAAAAAAAATTTGGACCCTATTGTCGTGAGGGATAATATTTATTCTTTGAAGTACCATTTACCATGGGCGTACAATTGAATTTAGTGAGAGGTTGATTGATTTGAGCAAAATTTCTCCTATCATAGATGTAGAATAAATTTCTCATGAAGGATCAATATATTCGTAATAATTTTTATATCAGGTGTGAGCAATGGAGTTTTCATATCCTTCTTCCAAAAGGGTTTATATATTTGTTTTTCCACTCTTTTCGACAGTCAAGTATACCTTTGATCATGCGCTTCAAACAATAATTTTCCAATTTACTGATAAAGAATTAAAGCGGTAACCTTTTATGTCAAAGATATTATAAATTGAGGATCAATTATCCCTAATCTCAGGTCGACCCATATACTGGGATACGGTCTTCATAATTTGGAAGCTTCTATAAACCTATACATCCATCATTAAACTTAATTCGGTCAATAATATTATGTCTAATATACTGTAACGTTTATTCTAATTTATATTTACAATTCATTTATATTTGCAGATTTATATTCAAATACAGTCCTTATTTAATAATTTATATAATACACTAAACACACACTAACTATAATTTATATGAGAGTCACTTAATAAACACTTTATCGAGGCGCGATTGCTTTCTTTCAATATCAACACTAACTGACTAACTAACTCCGCTGCAATGCTCGTTGCCTATTTATACTCCACGTCTTGTAGTTCTAGAAACCTCTCGAAGTTCTGGTGGATGCGCTGGGTTTTTCTAGATGTTACGTATTCCAGATCATTCTCGAAAATAAGGCGGTGGAGCCATAGTCGTATCATATGGGAATTTCACTGGGGGCATATAAATTACATTTACAATGCAATCCATATGTATGGAATAAACTCAATGTACTATGTGGAGAATAACTGAAATAGGTCGATTTTTATCCTAGAATTGACAATTTACAGTATGAGGATATTATCCCCCCAGAACCCCCTCTGAATTCTAAGCACCCTCACGAAAATTTTAAATAAGAAACGGCGTCGTGTGGCACCTTGTTTGAAAGAGATTTCAGTCCTCTGTTCAGCAATATTAAGTTTATTTAGATTCGGCGCAATCAGAACTGAGAAAATTAGTTTTTCAGATGTAGAATTTTGATAATGTTTCTATCACAAAACATTGAGTGGAATGGAGATAATAATATCGCATGATATTCAGAATGTATTTTTCAATGAACTTTACAATTGAATAAAATGTACAAAATGACCAGCAGTCACTTGACAAAAACCGAGGCGTTTTTGGAATTCTCGTATCACATTTTGTATGACCTCAAGGGTTATTTCGTTAATTTTTACCATTAAATCAGATCAGCAATATTGTCTGGTCTATTAAAATATACTTTAAGTAATAATCGAGGGGTGAACCGCGAGACCAATGTGGTGTACAGACCTGGACCAATGCGGGCCAATTAAAACCAATGAGGGACCAATTGAAACCAATGAAGAACAAGACCAATGGAGAACCAATTGAGACCAAATGAGGAACCAATGGGGACCAATGAAGGACCAATGAAGGACCAATGCAGAACCAATTAAGACCAATTAAGGACCAATGGGATATAAAACTAGCGCACACTCGACTAGTCGATGCGGTGTCAGAGTTGCCAGACTGAACGCTTTAACATCATTTGGGCTTTTGTTAATTCTTAGTTGACGATGGTACAACATGAAGTTATTTCAGTTGGGCTTTTGTTAATTCTCAGTTGACGATGGTACAACATGAAGTTATTTCAGTTGGGCTCTTGTTAATTCTTAGTTGACGATGGTACAACATATGAAGTTATTTATTAAAGATAGATATATAGGCAAACAAAGAAAGACCCAGAATATATGACAGCCACAGACGACGAAATATCCGATGAAGTACCTACTAGATGTAAAAATCTCGGAAGAAACAGATGATGAAAGAGAAATTGATGAAAACCAACTTTGGGATCAGATATATACCATCAGCTCTAGTGATGACAGCAATGTTTCCTCTTTAGTTTTTGATTCAGTTATTGATGAAGTTCCGAGTGAAGCTCCGATCGAAGGTCTCAATAATGGCAAGGGAAGTTCTCTTAGCATTTCTCAACCTTGGTGTCCTTAAAAACTTAATATAAGAGATTATTATGACCGAATCGAAGAAGGGACTTCATCTGAAAAATCCCCGTTTATTAGAACGGGTCTCACAGGTAAAACAGTAATAATAAGAAAGTCATCATTTTGTTGGCTTCTTGACGAATCAAATGGCGAAGTCACCACCGATAAGCTTGGCACATCTATCAATTTCTCGATTGCTTCCAACAAGAGTGTGAAAGCTGGAGCCCGAAGTGGTGTACAAAGTGAAACAAAGAAAAATCTGGAAGTTCCTGGAAAAACTTTGAAAACGAATGAAGAAACCAAAAAAAAAACTTCGAAAAAAGCGGAGAAGAACAACTTGTTTTAGCGATGACGAGGGGCTGGAAGACAGTGGAAAATATATTCCACCGATGCCGATAGCTCAGATGAATAAGAGGTGAACGGGGATTCTTCAGACGATGTCCTCGATGATAATCTGGGTAATGCAATTATGGCCAATGAAGAACCAATTATGACCAACGGAAGACCAATTACGACCAATGGAGGACCAATTATTATGACCAATGGAGCGAGAACCAATTATGACCAATGGAAGACCAATTCTGACAAATGTAGGACCAATAGAGACAAATTAGTGGACCAATGGGACAATTAAAGACCAATCTCCAATGGGGTCTACACAATTTTTGGTTGCGGTTTACCCCTCGGAAATAATCAGGTATTTTCGTAAAACTTTATATTGCCGAACAGAGGACCGAATTCCCTTTCAAACAAAGTGCCACACGACCCCCTTCCTTATTCAAAATGTTCGTGGGGATGCTTATAATTCACAGGCGGTGCTGGGGGGATAATATTTCCATACTGTGAATTGTCAATTTAGAAATAGAAATCAACCTTTCCACATATACATAATAACGCTAAAATTGAATTTATTCCATACATATGGGCCGCATTGTATAATATATGTGTCGTTTCAGATAAATGAATGAATGTTTCATTAAATGAACCCTATTCTCTAACTCTAACAGTTATCCTTACTTTAAAAGGAATCGATGAAATGCAATTCGGTACGTAATGATAGATCTAAATACAATTTCTATATACCTTTCTGTATCACTTTGCCGTAACGAGCTTTGAAGCGATTCAATATAGAGTTTTACCGCTTTTACTCGGTTCCACGGAGAGGGTCCTTTGGGATGACCTCTACAACGGGACTCCCTCGAATCCTTTCGTTTTCGACACATTCTCTGTTTGTGGCGTTGGATATTTATCGCTTTTTGATTATCAAAGTGGTTCGGTTCTGTATAAATATAATTCTTTTTCGGTTAAAAAAGTGTTATTTATTATAGCTTGTTGAAAACAATAATAATATTGAATTCCACAGGTGAACGGCGTTGAAAATTACTGAATGAATGAAATGAATGTTAATATATCTCATCAACCGATTTGCAAGAAAAATTGAAACTTCAACCTTCCAGTCAATATTTTAAATACAAAAATGTTCAATAATTTCTCGAAATTGATTTCTGGTGGAACATTCAATCCAAAGATCAATGAATATAATTCCGATTTTCAGCTTCACCGCGAAATTTGGAATGTTCAAAAGGCTTCCGGCTGTCTATTCATCATTGTCTTTGAAGCAACAAGGTAGTACGCAGTGCGCGCTTGAACAAAAAAGTTGCCATATGTAAACTAAGTGACAAAAGTGGAACTTTTGCATCCAAAAACTTCTCATTATTAAAAAAAATCATGTCGATAGCTCACTCCGTTTTTGAGATAATGTGGTGCTGCATATACGAAAGAACATGTATTTAAAAAGAATCTTTTAAAAATAAACCAGCACAATTTTGGGTTTTTACTGCTACAAGCCAGGTGAAAATAACGTTCAACTACTGCTGAAACTTCTAACGAACTGAACACCTTATTGCATATAACTTTCCCAAAGTGGTAAACTAAGAATGGCCCGACTATAACTTAAAACCTCACACACACTATTAATTGTCTCTTATCACAGATATCGCAGAATAATAATTTTTCTATAGCTTTATGAGTTCTGAAAACTATTTTTCAAAGGCAGTGATGGTTCAACTAAGAAGGGACAACTACTTCCCGGGCTATAGACCCCAACATATATTTAATTACACTTCAAAGTCAAACGGGGTTGGTATATTTATGAGATATTTAACATCAACCATTTTGGTTTGCAATTAGAAGGGACAACATAACTTGTAGACCGGTTTCGGCGTATTTGCGCCTTATCAGTACAAGGTATACGTTCTCCGTACGCGAGCTCAAAGCCTAATCACATACTGAAGAATACCCCAAAATCACAATCAATACATGTCTTCCAGTAGCGGAAGTGTGAAAGTTCTGACAGTAACGACATTCTCACCTCCAACCGCAAACCAAAACTCGAAAAATCTGACAACAAGACTCAGGGTCTCGAAAAAATCAAGTAGTATCACAGTCTCCTGTTATATTGTTGTATTTGATAAAGATGCGATATCTATTGGTGACGAGCTCCCTTAAATACGACAATATTACCGAAAACTGAGACAATTATAACAATTCCCATTTGAGAGTACAAAAATCGTAGTTTGCTGTTGGCTGAATAGGGAGAAGTGCTAGTGGATAAATTAGGTCACCGTAACAACGCTAGTTTGTTTATTAAGCGTAGCTCGGCGCATCAGTTTGACAATTGGAAATGTCAAAAACAGAATTAAACAGCGAATGTCTACTAGACCAATTGTATGTAATGGTTGTGTTTTTAACAATTGTTCTTCCTAAACATTAATATTTCACGTATTGTTCTTTCAGTTAGTGGACTAATGTTCAATTGAATTGAGTTTTTTTCTCATGGAACTGTCATACCAAAAACCGCGCGAGATCAGATCTGGCAGAATATTTTTTTGTGGCTTTTTTCTTATACCCACTTTTATATAGTGGGATTTAACTCTAACAACTCTGGTTTAATTGCCAGTGGAAGTAAGTTAACACCCGGCTAAATCTGAGCTTTTGTGGTAATACCCCCCGACAATTCAACTGGTTGAATAAGTCGGATCCAAGGAATATCGATAGCTGGAGGAGCGCTATCGAGACATTGGAATGAAAATAAAAAAAAAACAAAATTCCATTTCCCAAAAAGAGTTGAGAAGGGGTTAAACTTTACAAACATGTCAGAGTAAATTTGCGGTGTAAAGCGGGAAGTAAAAATACTGAGTGAAAGGGGCGGATACCAATGATGGCCAACAAAAAACGCTTAGCGCTGTTTGCGTCTCACTCCAACTAACTGTCGCGTAATTTTCGTAGTAAATTTGGCCTTGCGGGGTCTGCGCCTTCGTCGTTGGAATTCATAGAATAGGCCTGTATTATCCAAAAATGTCGATAAGAATATTAAAAATAAGTATCCTTTTTATCGTAACGAACAATATTTCGTTTATGATGAATATGGATATGGGTAGGTAGGTAGTTAATAAAGAATAGATAAACACAGAAAAAAGAAGCGCTGCAAAAATGCTGTTTATGGAAAAACTCTATTGAACATTTCATAGATAACAGAATAATAATATTTAGAATCTCAACAATCTAATTGTACATAAATACCTCATATCAATCACTTATTTCCATATTTCTCTCGTATCTACTGTCAACTATTTCAGGCAGCAAATATTTCATATAACAATCTACTAATTTTGAATCCATCTTATTTTGCCAAAATGTATCATCACGATAATTTTTTTCAATTTTTATACCTTTATATATCCATACCGCGAAATAACAAAATTCAAAGTTACATGAAACTGGCCTTGAACTTGGTAATACCAGTTATGGTTTTCATTGAGCTCCCAATTTTTCATCCAACATTTCATAGGCCCTTTAGCGATGCTCTCGTCAGGGGTCATATCTCGTGCAAAATAAGGACACTTAACTTCCACAATAACTGTATTATGGTTCCTTCGATAACGCCATCAGGACTTGCAGCAATAAAGTCGATGTAACTGGTCGATAAATAAACCGCATTTAGAAATTTCAACTCCCAGGTGTGTCTCCATTTGCTTAATAGCATTTTTTTTATTTTCCACGCCATGTTTCAAAGATTTGGCAAATATTTTCTTTGGATACAGTATCGATTTAATTAGATTGTTTCTTGAAGATTTGGGTTTTTTTTTACAAATTTCAGCAAATTTCTAAGCTGTGACTCTTCTTCTTCTTTCATTTTTCCACATGTCCGAATCTAACTGATTTCTCGTTATCTCTTCTATATTTATCTTTTCGGTCACAGTCAACTGTAATCCTCCCAAATATTCGAATATTGCCTGGTGTAATTTATAATCTTCGAGATCTGGTTTTTCACAACGCGTTCCATATGATTGTGATGATTTTTCTCTTTGTTATACGTCAAACCTGGATAAGCGAGAGTTCAAGGGAGCACAATCTCATTCTCGCTTATAGAGGTTTCTCACTAACCCGAGGTTCTCGCTAATGCAGGTACATGGGTAGCGTTTCTCTCTTATAGGGGTACGCAGCAATAACAAGTCACAGCAAGTACGAATGTAGTAAATAAATACAAAAACAATGGTAGGAAGTTCCACGAAAGTTAACTCAATTAAGAATGAGTCATAAAATAGCACATGTTAAATTTGTAAATAAAGCTCGACTGTCGCTTATAGAGGTATAGATAAGTAGCAGTCTCACTTACGGAGGTCTATGAGGGAAAAACGACTCTCTCTTACAGAGGTTTCTGTTTCTCGCTAATAGAGGTTTTGCTTAAAATGACGGGTTCTGGCTATTATTCTCACTTATAGAGTTTTCTCACTTATCCAGTTCTCACTTATCCAGGTTTGACTACATGCATATCTGGCCGGCTCTTTGTGCATCACCCTCGCCGCAGCCGTTCGCAATAAATGTGTACTTTTTCATCACCTAGTTAATATTATACCTAATCTTATTCGAGAATGTAATTAATCCCTTTCGCAACTATTATTGACATCATCACACGTGCTGAAATTTTTGGAATAGCTTCAGTGCTTTTTTTGGTTTTTATGAATGAAATTACGATTCATTCAATAATTCATAGTATCTATGTAAAAGTGCTTATTTGGTGCGAGGGCGCTCGAATCAGTCATAAAAAATGCTCCGTCATTTTGTCTGCAGGGGTTCAGCAAAAATCATTTTTGACCTAGTAGTTATTGATGGATTGCGACAATTTTTTCGCAATAAAGACAACTGTATAATTGAGGCATCTCTAGGAGTATTTTTTAGAATTACGATATATCTTGTGAGATAAAAAATGATGAATATGGCCGATATTTCGTACTTTTTTTTTAGTGCTCCGAGAGATGCCTAGATTCAACCTTTCACAAGCAGAAAGTGAAAAGAAATCGAGATACTTTTTAGCGAAGTCCGAATAATATGATTTTTGCCATTCCTTGTTTTACAAAGTTTTACTATTAATTCCAAATAAGGTTAAACCCCTCTTAATGGGAAAATTGATAGGTTCACTTGGAAATTTTAAATACAAATTACGAATGAAAGTGAAATGTATACCCAATAACTACTTATTGAAATTCGAGTAACTTATTATAGCAATTTCATCCACAGCTACGGAAAAAAATTCAAAAGCTATCTCTCTACTATTTTTTAACGCGCTTTTATTAGCTTCACCTGTATGTATGTATGACTTCTTTGGACTCGATTTTAACCCACTTGGAGCGCACAGATTCAATACAAACTTTATACACTCGTCAAGGACAGATAACAATACAATATCAGTCTTCAAGCTCGATTCTTACCCACTTCAAACACTGAATAATTAATTCGAAATTTAATCACACTTGTCAAGGACCGATGACTAAACAATAAAGTAGTAAAATATATTTGATCCTTGACTGAATCAAACTGAGGGCTAGTTGTACAAAACACTTGAACTTGGTTTAATGATAACTGATGTTTAGAGTGTGGCTGATTGATGTATTTATTATCAACAATTACGTCATAGTCCGGGAAAGTAAGGTCGAAAGATCTGTTAAACATCAAAAGTTTCCCATCGCTGATTTTTCATTTTAAATAAAAATATATCGACCCAGCATCACTCTCTTAGATTGTCTAATAATTTCCGCAGGAGCTTGCGACGCAGCTTGCAAGCACAGCTCGGACTACCTAAAATTCAAGTGATTTATGCTCATATCATTTCTGGATGTGTTCTTACAAAAAAATCGTAGGGATGAAAATGGGCTTGTTATCAATGAAATATTTTCTCGGTTTTTCTTACGTTATTTTGTAAAACTGAATAATCAAAATAACTAGTGAAATATTCAGCTCTTGAACCTTCCCCACTACTTAGATATTAGAGGTTGAAAATGGAGCTCCCTTCAAAAGCGACAGAACCGACTGTGACGTCACATTGCATATTGTGCTCTGTACACCGTTGAGTTTCACATAAGAAAGTTGATTACAGCTGCAATAACTTTAAATTTTAAAAGTGTTAGTGATTTTTGTTATTAAAGATGTACTCAGTAGATACTGGATTTATTGAAGCAGATTCTGCAAATTGAACTGAAGTCGATATCTTTATGGTGAGGGACTACATTAATAGAAACAAAAAATTCACACTTGGTTTCTGAATCGAAATTTCAAAACAATCTATAATACATTGTACATTTTCATATCTGCGTCTGGAGGGAGTAGGAAGTCTTTTCACTTGCACAAATGGGTAAAGGTAACTGGCTAATGACGTAGTTTTTTGTATAATGCTACATACTCTGGAAAGTGCCACACCAAAATCGTCTCTTAATATCCTATGAGGTAAATTCAATTTGATCTTTTGTAATGTTAAAAAGATATCAAGCTTGTCCAGCTAACATTTTTTTAGTTAACAAGCTCACAACAAATGATAAATGACTCGGAACTCCCAAATAAAGCTTTGGATTTTTTTCTATCGAATGAAATATTCCATTTCGTTTGACCTATTAGTGTCTAGATAAAATGAGCTATTCGGATCTGACGAGCCAAATGTAGAAGAAGGACCGCTAGTGGATATTGAAAACTCTCCGTTCATAGGTTTTCCGTCTTTTTCCATTCACGATTTCTTTGGAACGATCTCATTGCTAGAGCATTTTCGCTTTTTAGCCATTTTCCAATTATAAAACCCCTCGCCCCCGCATTGAATCGCTTTGGAACGTACATAAGCCTTAATGCAAGCCTGAACCCCTATTTCCCGAGATATAGGTTCCATTCGTGTGATATCATCCATTTGATTTTCTTTCTCTGCTTTATCATCATCAGAGGCTCTATTTTCTGAGCTTAACTTGTAAAAATTGTGACCGTGGCTTTGAACTATGCATAGTTACTCTATCTTTTAGACAGTCATACAATCTCGGTACTACTCAAGGTTTTAATTTAACTGTTCCACTGCTCACTGTTTTAATGTACATATATTTTTCTGGTGCATTTTTGGATGTGTTAGGACAATCGGGAATTAAATAGTATTCATTTACCACTTTTTTCTCACTACCTTCACAATAAAATAACGAAACAGTAGGTACAGTCAACCAGTCCAGCGTTTTTTTTTTCTTACACAAAACGATACAATATACACAATACACAGCTCTCGACTCGCGGCGTTTCAAACGTTAGGTATAGCATATGCAATGTGACGTCACAGGTAACCACGCCCCGTTTTCGTTCAATCCAATTTCTTTAATTAATTTGAGGGTTTAAACGTTCGCGGAAAAATCAAAAATTTTGAGAATCTGTTTAAAATGAGCTTTAGTTTCTATTATTAAATGAAAGAAATTTTCTTGAACAAGCCCATTGCAGCAAATCGTATGCTCTTGAAGGTGACGTAAATAGTTTTTCCAAAAAAAAAAAATTTCCGATGTTAAATTTTCCAAAAATGGAAAAATTTTTCGAAAATCAAATTTTTGGCTGGTAATTATAAATAAAATATTAATATCGAGGTCAAAACATAGATGAACATAGAGGGCGAACTTCTGAAAATTTACGTTTCTTCAGATTTGCAAAATTCAAAATGGCGGCTGCTCAAATTGGAAACAAATTTTTTTTTCAATCGCGTTCAAATTTATGAACATCAATGATATCGAGAAGCGGTTGGTTGCAATCGATAGAGTGGAAGTTATATTTATATAAATAACATAAACAAAATTTTGAAAAATTTTTTTACATAATTTTTTAGAACATTTACCGAAAAAAAATTTTCCATTTACTTTTTTCTCATTTTGGCGTTGAAAAATTTGTTAAAAATATCTTTTCACGTTATAAATATGTTTGTTTTTGGAAGACGAGTATTTTGAGAAAGAAATTTTTTAGATGCGTCTTTTACAAGCTGAGATAAACAAATTCAAAGTCTGCTAGATACTGTCATAATGTTAATTGAAATTTTCAAATTTGGATCACTTCGCTAGGTTGTTGAATCCCACCTTAACTTAAACACAATTTTTCATTTTTCTACCGTCAATTGGTCCATTCAAAAAAGAACAGTAATCCTAGCTCGCTCGGCCAAACGGTGCGGCGGCAGTTGCTTGGCATAGTGGTGGGGGGTCAGCGCTCATTCGCAGTTCAACGAAGCTTAAACTTTTATTTTGGTTTTCTTTGTAAAAATTGTGCATTTATAGTATGGTTATTATAAATATGATTACATATTGCTAGAAATAAGGTACGATGATATTTATAATTTATATCTATAAATCCATTTATTAAATAAATTATACATAATACGAAACATAGATACTAAGAATATTTATTCACAAATTTACATCCATTTTCTACAAATTTGTACCACAGGGTGCTCTACTACCAGGTGTGGTTGTAAAAAAGTTGGCATACATTGTATGATATTATGTAAAAATTGCGAAGGCACAAACTGTTGTAACATCGAATTTTTTTTTTTTTTTTACAATGACGAGGATGATAATGAATCTCTGAGTGATGAGCCAAATTTTGATATAAGTCAATTAGTTGAATGTGAACTTGCAATTGATAGTAGCAATAATATCGATGAGGATTTATTTGCTAATGATAATGACGAGGAAATTTGTACGGAGCCACTTCCTCAGAGTCCAAAAAGAGCGAAAATTTGTAGAACATAGATATGAATTTGTAAATAAATATTCTCAGTATCTATGTTTCGAATTATGTATAATTTATTTAATAAATGGATTTATAGATATCAATTATAAATATCACCGTACCTTATTTCTAGCAATATGTAATCCTATTAATAATAACCATACTATAAATGCACAATTTTTACAAAGAAAACCAAAATAAAAGTTTAAGCTTCGTTGAACTGCGAACGAGCGCTGACCCCCCACCACAACGCCAAGCAGCTGCCGCCGCACCGTTTGGCCGAGCGAGCTAGGATTACTGTTCTCTTTTGAATGGACCAATTATTGACGGTAGAAAAATGAAAAATTGTGTTTAAGTTGAGTTGGGATTCAACAACCTAGCGAAGTGATCAAAATTTGAGAATTTCAATTAACATTATGACAGTATCTAGCAGACTTTGAACTTGTTTATCTCAGCTTGTAAAAGTCGCAAATGAATAATTTTTTTCCCAAAATACTCGTCTTTCAAAAACAAACATATTTATAACGTGAAAAGATATTTTCAACAAATTTTTCAACGCCAAAATGAGAAAAAAGTAAATAGAAATTTTTTTTTCGGTAAATGTTCTAAAAAATTATGTAAAAAATTTTTTTTTCATTTTTTTTATGTTATTTATATAAATATAACTTTCACTCTATCGATTGCAACCAACCGCTTCTCGATATCATTGATGTTCATAAATTTAAACGCGATTGGAAAAAAAATGTTATGTTTCCAATTTGAGCGCCGCCATTTTGAATTTTGCAAATCTGAAAAAACGTAAATTTTTAGAAGTTCGTCCTTTATGTTTATCTATGTTTTGACCTCGATATTAATATTTTATTTATAATTACCACCAAAAATATGATTTTCGAAAATTTTTCCATTTTTGGAAAATTTAACATCGGAAAAAAAAACTATTCACGTCACCTTCAAGAGCATACGATTTGCTGCAATTTCCATTTTCATGATTTTTTTGTAAGAACACATCCAGAAATGCTATGAGCATAAATCACTTGAAATTTAGGTAGTCCGAGCTGTGCTTGCAAGCTGCGTCGCAAGCTCCAGCGGAAATTATTAGACAATCTAAGAGAGTGATGCTGGGTCGATATATTTCCATTTAAAAATGAAAAATCAACGATGAGAAACATTTGATGTTCAACTTCCTTACTTTCCCGGACTAAACATCAGTCATCATTAAACCGAGTTTAGGTGTTTTGTACAACTCGCCCTAAATATCACAAAATAAATTATAGTTGAAAAGGAAATACTAGAAGACACCCTTCAAGGGTAATTTATTCTTGAATTGAGGAGAATTATTTGTCACTTCTTAGTTCGATTAAGTACCTATAAAACGTGTTTTTCAGTTTTATTCCAAACTTTATACAAATAGATATCAAGATAATTAGTAGAATAGATTACTCTTCAATCAGAGTAATCTATAAATAATATTAAAATTGATCGTATACCTTATTAGTCGAGATTCCCAAGACGACGTCTAATTGCAGTAGACTTATTGTAAATCAATATGTCCCCGAAGATGCTGGTTGTTCGACCACACAATTACTACCTCTTGGGAATTGGCAATTTTAGGTATAATCAGGTCGTATCCCCATAGTATTCCAATTATTATTAGTGAAATAAGGAATATGTAATATACGTTGGATGGTTTTTATCTTATATTCTTCTTCATTCAGATTGACTGTAAGAATTGGAAGAAATAGAGTTTCAACTCGATATCCCATTGAATATATTAGTACCAATTTCAGACTTTTTTATGGTTACGACAAAGTTTTCGATAGAAAAATTATAAAACATAATTACTTTCAGGTAAGTTTAGAGTGTGTTCTGTTCCTACGACAGCTACAAGTGCAAAATTGCCAAAACTTCATGAAATAGTTACTTCCACAATTATAGAACGCATTTATAAATATTTCGCAGATCATATTTGTCGCCGTTTCGAAATTAGTTCCAGAACGTACTTACGATTAACGTGCTTGTTCGGGTGTCGCTCAAAGCGGTGCTAGCACATTTGATTTTTTTTCCAATTTCATCACAATCAAATAATCAATTTTTACTCTTTTTGGAACATAATGAACAATTTTTTTGTTTCACCTGAAGACTTGAAGTAATTATTACAATAAACTGGATAGATTATATTTAAAAAAATTGGAAAATACACTTTTATAGGTAATCGAACTGAGGAGTAGAAAGTAATTTGGATTAATCTGCGCCTTTGAAGTGGTTAGGAAACGAGTTTATATTGAATTTTCCACTGTCATATTGTATTTTCTTCAGTCCTTGAGCGTCAAATTTCAAATCAATCTAAGCGTTTGAACTGAGTGAAAATCAAGTTCAAAGGTTGGGTTACGAATAAACAAAAATACATACGAGTGGAAAGTGTCGTTTCATCATATTATCGAAGGAATATAGTATATTAAGTATCAAGAACGGTAAGGGTTGTTTACCGGTCGACAGCAATGTTTTGCTGGAGACCGGTATTACCCTTAACGTTCGAGATGCTTATACCATTTTTTGCGCGATCGTATTGAAATATTCGAATTTCGAATAAAATAATTCAAATTTCTTCGAAATGAACGAAATGTCAAAAGTGACATTTATACTTCTCGATCAGTTTAAAATATAATTTGTATTTTGGTGAAATTGTTTTCATGCTATTTATTACTTTTTATATTGTTATGTTCGATTCTGTTCATTGAAAAAATATAAATCTTCTTATTTTTTTTGTTCCTTTTGTGTAATGAATGAAGTGATATATTATTTAGGACCACTTAAATGTATGTAGGGCTAAGACGTAGTTTACTTACCGACGTCTGAACGGTAAGTAAATCACTTACCGACGTGTTAGACTTAGAAGCCAGTAAACACAACCTACCAACCTGACAACCGATGCTGTAAATAAACAAAAAGGATCGATCGCGCAAAAAATACCTAATTATTATTGGAACTTTAGGTTATGTTTGAGCGACCGGGGGGCGCGACGCAAAAGATCTGACCGTTACGCGTTACATTAAGCTACGTTATGTTACGTTGCTTCGTTATGTGCCTTGCTTGCGTGCTTGTGCTCTCTCCTTAATCTCTCTCTCGTTTACGAAGCAGCGATTCATATGCTCCGGCCGAGATTCGAACCCGGGCCGCCCGCGTGGAAGCCGAGCATTCTACCACTGAACCATCGACGCTATATTAAAATTCTATGCAAAGCTGGTATTCGCAGTGCTGGTGATCTACTTGAATTTGCTCGGATACATTCTTACTATTATTTCCATAATTTTTTTGCGCGATTGATCTTTTTTGTTTATTTACAGAATCGGTTGTCAAAATGACATGAGGATTAAGGGGTCTAGCACATTTACTTTCCGAAATACAGGGTGTTGAAATTTTGAAAACTTGAATGTTTTAATTCGATAACTTTAAAATGGATGGATACATTGATTTAACATTTGGCAGGTTGTTTTCAAATGTAAACGGGCATATTTTGATAGAAGTAGTGGTTTGTGCAACTAGTGTGGATATGATGGCCATATCGCACGAGGACAAAGTTTGAGGACGACGCCGTAGGCGGAGTGCTCAATCGTTCAAGTGCGATATGGACAATCCACACGAGTCGAACAGCATATTTTTTCTACGACCCACTTAAGAAAAAATTTAGAAAATAAAAATTTCTATAAACTGTAATATAAATTCAATTTGAAAATTCAACAATCCAATTTCATGTTTCCACTAATTTTTTTGTGGTAAACGTACAGTTCTTGAATGTCCAATTTGTATAATGCTACGGTTTCCCTTTTTAAATATACGATGCTGTTACAAGTAGATGTTGCCAGTCGGATTCCCTCACGAAGGGTACCGTACCATTATTTGTAATAATGAATATTCTGCTGAATATTTCAAACGTCTACCTGTTGTCGTTATTAATATCAAGCTGAATAATTATTTGAAAATAAAATTAACAATAAAAAAAATCTCCTCACTGGAAATCGAACCCGGCTGCATTTAGGCAAAACGTACCACATACCATGTATTAAGCATTGCTCTAAAATCTGCCGTGCTGATTGGTCCGCGACTAAGCGCGGTACGTTTTGTCTAGATAGGGTCGAAAGCAGGTACGGATTGTCCTCGTATTAGGAATATTAGAATCTATTTACGCATTTCATGCCTGTCATTGTGTGAGCTGATTAGCGCAGTTGGTAGGGTATAGGGCTTGTAACTCAGAGGTCGTAGGTTCGAAACCGGGTTGGTGCTTGTTTTTTTTTTCAAGTTTTTTATTCCTTATTTACTGATATTTCTATACATAGTTACACTTCGATCAACCGGGTTGGTCCTTGGTTTTTTTTGTTTTTTTTTAAGTTTTTTATTTCTTATTTACTGATATTTCTATACATAGTTACACTTTGATCAACCGGGTTGGTCCTGGGTTTTTTTGTTTTTTTTTTAAGTTTTTCATTTCTGATATTTACATATTTATTTCAATATTGGGTTAGGTGCTGTGTGGGCAATCCGTACCTGCTTTCGACCCTATCTAGACAAAACGTACCGCGTTTAGTCGCGGACCAATTAGCACGGCAGATTTTAGAGGTGGACCAATCAGCACGGCAGATTTTAGAGCAATGGTTAATATGTGGTACGTTTTGCCTAAATGCAACCTGGGTCTACCGCGTGAGTGTCTGGTATGCTTACTACTCTACCACCAAAGAATATGCAAATCGTTTATCTATAACGTCAAATGTATTACATAATTTTTGCTTAAAAGGAACTAAAGTTCCTACCGGGTGTGCCGCGACACGTTCTACCTTTTTTTTATTCAATTGTAATTATTGTATTGTCAAGTGTGCAGCATTTCGGATCAATCTGAGCACCTAAAGTGTGTAAAGCTCGAGCTTAAAGGCTGCGTTACAAACAAGCAAACAAACAAACTTAGATATACGGAAACATAGGCGTAGTACGTTGATTTCAATTCCAAAGGTGCATTGAATTGTTTTTTCAGTTTCAGATGATGCCATTATTTGAACCGTTACATTGTCATATTCCTTTTAAAATTATATGAAAATATATAATGTACTCTCAGTTATCTCCCTATTTAAGTTTTATCAATAATCGTGACAGGAGGGACTTATTACAGTCAATTGGCGTCAAAAAAAAATGAGCCAACTCAACGCTCGGAGTTAAAAAAAATATGTCTATAGGTACAGTGTTGTCAGTGGTGATTCACTTCTATAAACCCGAAAATAAACGTTGAAAATGAACCAAAACCAACGAATGTTATCTGTCCTAACGACCTGAAAAATAGAGTCTACTCCTTCAATTAGTCTTTTTTGAATATACCAACAACCAAAAAGCCAGTGGAATAGCTGCTTCAAAAATTTGTTCGCAAAAATGCAAAATATAAATCACAATCCTCGAATTCAATATGTTTCCTCTCAGCTGCTACACCCTGTATTCCAAATTTGTTTATAATAACTATGCATTTCAATTAAACAGATGCAAATACTTAAAAATCGAAATGGTGAAGCAAATTACTACCCAGTCAACTGTTTCAATTGCCACTTATATAAAGACAGTTTTCAAAAGTCGCTTTCATTCTTCACACTGATGATTCAAATAATATGCAAATTGATCTACAGTTAAAGAGTTTCGTCAAATATTTGTTCTTCGACATCAAAATGCATTTGTGTAAGTAAATTCTGTCGACTGATATCAAATAGATATTAAGTAATCTTTAAAAACAGCGTCCAATGCTTTCGACGCCTTTTTCAAGTTTGCAAATATAAACAACTGTGAGTCTCACTTAAAAGACATTACACAGAATGGATAATGGAAAAAATGGTTCTCTAGCTTTTGAAGTTATGAAGTTCCATTTTTCCTTGCTTAAATACTGAGAGAACTGGAGTTTCAAATAAATGTTAATACTCTATTTCCCCAACTGACTTTAATGGCTAAGAAAACTTTTCAATCAAAGATTATTGGCAGTTTTAAAATTGATCCGACTTCGGCGAAGAAAGTTTAAAAGATTCATAGACCGTAAACAAACTCTGATAAATTTCGTAGATATGTAATCCTGAAACTAAAATAAGAACGTCGGGATCGAAAAATGAAAGCCACGTCTTCAATTTTCATCACGTTCTCTTAAATTTCCATTACGATACAGCTTTTATAAAAAAAAAGAATGAAAAGAGATATGAAGACCAAAGCATGTCATAATATCCTTCACTGGGTTTTGTATTATAAATTTAATATTTGAATTTTGTCAAAGTACCTATATAACCAATTTTTCTTGCAACAAATTTCCATGTGACAACTAATAAAAAATGTTCAGCTCAGAACAATGGAACAAGAACCTATTATCTTTATATGTCCATATATTTTATTCTATTTATATATTTTCTATATATATATATATAGGTTTCTATACACATTTTTTACAAGAATTTTAAAATCTGTTCAAAAGGTATATTTCCAATTGTCCCATTAAGTGATTTATTGTCTGCATACCTTTCACAGAAAGTTTTAAGAGTAAAGGGTAAACCTTCCGAATCATTAATCATCTTAATATAATCATTAAAAGTTTGATGGGGTGCTTAACCGATATCCGGGTTTTCGTATTTTATTGAAATACTTTAGTACTTCTTTTTAAAATATTCCAAGAAAACTGGAAATCAAGGAATCCTAACTGTTTGCAACTTTAACTACGGATACGTCAATTATCTTAAGATGAAGTTAGCCAGTTCCTATAGTTTTATGTTTTGAGGACTGATAGCCAGTTACAAAAAAGCCATTCGAATTTGAAATCTGAAAAACTGCCAAAGTCTAAAATATATATGAGTGATTTTTTTATTTTGTGGTTTAAATACCACTGAAGATTGAAAGTATTGGGTTAATATTTTCAAGTTAAGTTTAGATAGTTTTCTCCACAATTTTTCCAGTGAGAATAATGTCAATATCATATAAATCTTGTTTCGTATGTTGCCTCGTACAAATTTTGTCACTGTGCCATAGTAAAAGTTAAACCAAAATTATGATTTGAGGCTGTTAGAGAGAAATATATGAACAGACTACAGACAGACAACTAGACAGACAGACAGACAACTAGTTATAGTTCTTTTCACGATCTAAGATACTGACGAGATGATTCAGGCTTCAGATGCAATACACTCTGAAAAAGGATTGTTTGGTTGAAGTAAACGTATTTGTTCGAAAATGATTTGTTTAGAATTAACAATTTGTAATAAATGCAAAAGAATTGTGTGTTCAATTAAAAAATTCAAATTGTTTGAATTGAAATCATAAATTGTTTGCAATTACTATTTGGATAACTTTCTTCCAAATATTACAATTATTTAACTTAAAGAATATTCATCAACGCTGGAAACGGTTGGTTTGAATTGAACACTTACATTCATTTAATAAAAATTTTATAATAACAACAAATGCTGTTTAACTCAAAGCAATAAGTGTTGAATGAAGAAATTTGAACTGTTTAAATATAGATTAAAAATTGTTTGATATTGAAGTTCACATTTATTTGTTTCAAATATGACAATTATTAAATATAAAGGAAATATTTGTTATAAATATATAAATTTGTTTGAATGAAAATATAAAACTCTTATAGATAATGAATCATTTCTTTGAAAGTATAGATGCCATAATGTTATTCTACATTGTTGCATATAATTGGTTCAAAGAATATATTTCTTTGAAATTAAAAAACATTTCTAAATTCCTTGTTTTGGAGAAATTAAACACCCAATCACGAGCATTGGAACGTGAAAACCTCACCCCTCTCGTTTCGTCATAGTAGTAGTTGGACTGCAGATAATAGGTTTGTTCCAGCTCGCTAGAAAACCGTAATGTTATGGTTCGAGCATGCGCGCAAAAAAAAGAGCGTTTCAAGTACACACTGGGACAGTTACAAAACTGTTTCTTATACGTTCCAAGTAAATATGTGACTGTTCAGAAACGATTTGGTTACTATCATTTCGATACTTGCCCACAAGCAGAAACTGTTTGAGCCGCGTTGCGCAATATACGTTTTTCAGCTTTTTTATTATTGTATGGAAAGTGTCGTTGTGGGTGTTTTGTGACTTTGTGAGTTATATGAGCACCACGAGGTATTTAAAAATAGATTTATTAGTAGATTAAAGTAATTCTAATAAGAATATTATGGATGATGATGAGGGAGATAGTGATTTTTTTGTCTGATGACTTTGAATTTGGTCTAAGTGAACCAAGGATAAAGAACGAAAATTATTTAGGTGAATATAACAGTATGTTATTTCTTAATTGTGTAATAGACTTATGTGCAAATCTTTTTCAGAGTATACAGTGCCTCAATATTCCGACAATGTTTTTTTTTGAATATTTTAGACTATCCAGAGATACTGTGAATGAAATAACCCACAGATACGAGAATAGTATTTATTACAATAATAAAATAATAATAATAAAATATAGTTTCTTTCTAAAACCTTCCATCTATTCAAGCAATGATTTGGGGTAACAATTATTTGTATATTTTTAAATTCCTCACTGATTTTGTTTGGTTGTTTTGGTTGTTTTGGTTTAAATTTTAAATGAAAATCCAAGAGAATTTTTGAGTTATTTTTGGTCCATTTCATTTCTGAAGAATTGTCATTTTTTATTTGTGTAGTTAGACCAGGCATTAGCTGTAGTGATGACCAAACTACTTTTTGAGAAGAAGCTCCTGATGATCCTTCTTGGGAAGGATCTTGAAATATCAAATATTGCAATTCTAAAAATAATATCGGGTTAATTACTACCCGTGTTGTATTAAAAAAATAAAACAATTCTTAACAGCGATTTACCTGTAAGTACGTTGGTTTCCGTCATAATTATTAGTTAAAGCCAGCAACGTAAAAACCAAGAAAATAAAATTTGAGGTTACCAAGAAATAATAATTAAAAGAATCTTAGAACGATCCAAAATCCGTTCCAATTGTAGATGCACACAAGAAATAGTGCGAGGTTCGCGTTTGCGCATAAAATTGATTCTCATAATTCCGTGATGGTTTTGTAACCGTACAATAAGTCAATAAGTAGGAGCTGGAACAAACCTATAAGTAAGTAGGTACTCGGCCCTTGTCTCTGTACTCGGTGTGTTTATATCGTCGACCGTAGGTATTGTATGCATACGATCAGAGACAAAACCCGTTAAAAGTTCAATTTCTTTATATTATGGTGTGTTGTATGGATTGTATGCATACAACGGTTATACTTTCAAATTGAACATTAACTGCCAAGTCACAGATTAGAAAAGATCTCATCATTTACCTGTGGCCAAGTTATGGATTTACTGGATGTGTGTGAATTGTCCCACCTATAAGTTTTGCTGCTATGTATATGTGGCAATCATAGTATTCCAGTACAAAACTAACCGGGTTAGTTGTCTACATAGATAAATCCTTGAATTCGTTTCTGTATGTAGGTAGTTTTTAAGTTTTGCATATTTCGACACGTGTTTACAAGTAGTAGTAGTACTCAAAATCAATGATTCTATGTTTGTGTTAAATAATTCTTCAATAAATATGTTTGGACCGATAGCAAGACTTTTCACTTATTACCTTTTCAGCAATCTAGACTTTTCGAATTTGGTTTTAGTTTTGTAGAACTTTGTCATCAGCTACACAAACACTCTTCAATATGACTCATTATAAAAATACGTAATGAAAGGATTATTTGATTTACATCAATTAAACTAAACAACTCGAGTTTGCACAAAAGAAATTATTTTGAAGTTTCAAAAAATGTATTGTTCCATTTAAACTTGTAGTTGTTTAAAATAAACAACTCAAGTTTCAAAACAAGATATGGTCTACCCCCGCTAATAACTCATAGAAGTTGATGCGGGGTGAATAAATGTTTTTTTGAAATAAAAAAAAAAGATATGGTCATAACATTTTAAAGAAATCAATTGTTTATATTAAAATATTAATTGTTTGAAGGAAACAACTTGAAGTTTGGATTGAAGATATAATTTCCTTAAATCTAATCACCTGAATGTTTATATAACACTGCAATTAGTTTGAATGATACCAAACTCTTGTTTGAAATTTTAAACAAACCGAAATTTCAACTTAACACCTCTGTTTGGTTGACTCTATTCAAACTTCAGATTTGCGTATCCTAAAAAAAATTTTTTTTTATTCAAGAAAATCTTTTTCAGAGTGTAGAACATGAAACTTTTCGAATTTACCTTGCAGAGCCGCACTATACCTGATGAAAAAAAAATATTTTCAATAAGAATGACCAAAGTCTTATAGAGTTTTTAGGTAATTATTTATTATTCGCCAACAAAATAAATACCTACGACTCTGTCACGGCTAATAATTTCATGTCTTTATTGCTTGTAATTATTCCATCTCAGTTTCTCAGATAGTGAAAAGAACTAGGTATACCATAGCTGTGAAGAGTAAACTGATTTCCCATTTCAAGCTTTCAAGCTTTCTACACCTGAGTTTTTGAAACCGATCGAGTGATATGATATTTCTGTTGTAGAATTGTCACTGGTTTTCATGAATATACATATACCAATAAAAATATGTCATTAGTGAAATGAGAGCCTTGATAATAATAATAATAATATAATAATGATAATAACAATAATAATAATAATAATAATAAATGAATTTATTGCTTATTGCTGTGTTATAAAAATACAATACATGCAAAGGCGACGTTCGCTCTTAGATGATGTTCTCATACGAGAAGCACCAGCTAAGTGGCGCTCTTCCACGCAACCGCAAAACTAAAGATACAATATTCTTTACTTACAATAATTTCTTATATGCTCAAATAACAAAAGTTAAGTAACCTAATTTCGTAAATACTAAAATGAACAAGGCTAGTTTCATCTGATTAGCTTATAATTTCAATGTTATGCTATTATTAAGTAGAGAGTTCTTAAGATTAAGTTTAAATTGAGAAATGGGTACCGTTTTGTAGACTTCGGGGATCATGTTGTACAGATTAGCAATGTTATATGAGAAGCTAGATCGAAATAACGTGGTTTTATGTTTCGGCATACTAATTTTATATTTAAATCTCACATTTACATTGTGTACTTCTGATCTCTTTTTAATTTTTTTTGATAGGTAATAAGGTGTTTGGGTTAACATAATTTTGTGAAATAGTACTGAACTATGAAGAATGCGTCTATTTTTTATATTCAGCCAGCCAAGATCTGCAAGATGCCTGGAGGTTGGATTTCGACGTCTGATGCCGCAAATAAAACGAACACACATATTTTGAATTCGCTGTAATCGATTTTGATCCAGTTGTGTAAGTGCCGGTCCATATATCACATCACAATAGTTAAACTGCGAGAGTACCAGGCTATCACAGAGCATAACTCTGGTCGTTTTATTTAATAATTGTCTGTGAGAAAATAAGAGTTTCAAATTGCAAAATGCTTTCTGAATTATTGATGAAATATGGGAGGAAAATGTTAAGGAGTCATCTAAAACGAGTCCAAGATTTTTTTCACAGTTGGATAAAATTAAACTATCGTTATTAATTTTCAAGTGTATTTTACTTTTTATTCTATTTTTCTCATTTCTACGACCACATAGCATGACTTTCGATTTCGAAGAATTTACATTTAAGCAGAATTTAGTTGAAATCTCTATTATAGTTTCAAGTTCTTTGTTAATTTTTAAACAAGCGTCTTCAACTTCTGGTTCATTAAAATCTATATACAACTGCGTGTCGTCCGCGTAATAGTGAGCCTTCATAAATTTCAGGTAACTTGGAAATTGGGATGTGTATAGGGAAAATAGCAAGGGACCTAAGATGGACCCTTGCGGAACCCCACGTGTGAGGTACATTTTCCTTGACAATTTTTTTTTAGAAATACTCTTTGAGATCTTTGATCTTAGTAGGACGGCAACATTTTTTGCGCTTGTTTATCAAAACACATATAATTACATAATGACAGAAGCAAAGAGTGATTAATTTTATCAAATGCCTTAGAGTAATCTAATAAGATTAAGATGCAAAGTTTTTTTTGGAATCGATATAAAAATAAATGTCATCTGAAACTTTGAGAAGTGCAGTAGTGCAGCTATATCCTGGCCGAAACCCAGACTGGTGTTCAGGTAATAAGTCGAATTTGATGATGTGTTGACGTATTTGTTCATCCATCACTTTTTCCAGGATTTTAGAAAAAGTACACAATAAGCTTATAGGACGTAGCTCATTGCAATCGACAGGATTGTCCGTTTTTGGTATGGGTAGAACCTTAGATTCTTTCCAAATTAAAGGAAACGTTGAATTTTCTAGACAAAAATTATATATATGAGTAATATATGCTAAAATAAATGGTCAACAATGTAGAATCATATTGGTGTTTATATTATCAGGTCCAGCAGC
>CAJUYG010000430.1:92830-145773 GCA_910591675.1 Galerucella calmariensis
TATATATATATATATATAAATGTTTCGGTGTGTGTATGTATATGTACAATTCCTTCACTAATTAATCGGGTGTCCCCTGACACCTCTCAAGTTTTTTTTGTCAAGCATTCCCTATACTTAAATTCATAAAAACAGAGTTATCTGGTAATCTACTATTTTTGTTAACAACATTTTTTGATATCTCTTAAAATAACCCATAAGTATACCGAAGTTTGTCGTAAGATTGGTACACCCTGTATATCAGATATTTGGGAAGAAAATATCATCACAAATACAAATATAAGAAATATAGGATGTTCTTAGAAATATAGGATATTTTGTGGAAGGTGCCACATGGGCCACGTATGAGGCACTTTTGTGGAAAACAATTGAAACCACATATCTGCTATTATTTCCAAATCTCAAAGTTTCTAGAGATAAGTGATAAGAATGATTAACTTCATGATATTTATCAACAATAAAACACCAGGGGGTGTGAAGGTCGCTTCGTCGATAAATCATATTCAATCAACAAAGCTATGATCCAGATTTTGCCTGTTTCGGAAATTAGCTGCAAATTGGTAACTTTTTTGAATTGAAATTCTACTTACCTACCCTGAAATCGTAACTAGTCGTGACTAGTATAAGGATCATCTTCAACGCGAATCACTGTCTCGTAGTTGTCATGTTTGGAACGAAACAAACCAATTCTGCCTAAAGTCCTCATTAAAATTTGAGAAGTGGTTTGATGGTTAGATTGCTGCTTGTTTGGATATTTTCCCAAATATTCTTGTTTCGCAGCATGACCGTTGAAATTTGGTAGACAGTAAATAGCAATACTCAATGCCCGCCTACTAAGTTAACATTTCTCGAAATTAATAATAAAATTCTTTCTGTTGCTTTTAAGTAGTCTGTGTACCGTTGAATGGCATTATTCCCTACTTGTATTGAATTTCTTTGGAAAGCTAAGTATACACACCTTCCTGTGGCTTATCTCAGGTTTGTCAACTGATAATTTCTTATGGTTTATTCGATATCTCCTTCAGGAGTATGTACAGTTCCTTATAACTCGCCCTGTCTATATTCATTTTGTGAATTCACTTAACAAGGAAAACATTTTTCCGTAGCTTGTTAGCTCGATACATTATTTTAAATCTTTTCTGTTTGGATAACCATAACGATACTTGAAAGAGTCTACATGAAAAATTTATTGGCTGTTGGCACTTGTTCCCCCAACTCGAAATTTTTTTGGCAGATGTCTTGTATCCCATAGAGTCGAATTCTGATGATGAGAAAGAAAATAGGGAAATATAAACCACGTCGTACTTTACCCGACAAGATTGCTTCCGGTTTTTATGTTTAGTATTAAAATTTTCAAGGTTTGTGGAAGATTGGGAAATTATTATTGCAAATTGGTATATAAACCACGAGCCACTTGATTTATTTTTCATCTCTCACAGATAATAATAATAATAGTATGGAGCACACTCAATAAATTGCTGGGATTAAACTTGAATAGATCAAATCAACAACACCCCTTTTAATCCAATCAAGACTTTTGGGTCATTCTTATTATAAATACTTTATTTTCTACCAGATATTGAGCGGCTCTGTATGGTAAATCCGGAAATTTTTGTGGTTTCATAGGATCTAAAGTCTAAGTTAAGTCAAGTCAGTTTTTTAGATCGTGAAAAAAACTATACAGCTGGAGAAATGGAGAATTAAATTAAGTAAGCAGCTCGAGTTGTATCTAAAAACTGTAGTGAATTGGATTGTTTCCTTAAATTCTCAGTGAAATATGATTTTGAAGTTTGGAGGCTGGTTGGAAGTATATAATATATGGCATTAAATATTTAAAGCAGTTTGTTTTGGGGCAGCCGATTTTCATTAGAAATTCCGGTAGCGAACACAAAATTCGAAGTGACGGAAATGCCCTTTTAGTTCTGCGTCGGTGGTCCTAGGGGTGAACTTTGCCGTTTTCAAACACTAATTAATTTCGTAGAAATGTCAAAGTGGGTACGAATGTTACGAATTATTAAGTCTGGAGAACAATTGACTGTGTAATTAACATTTACACTACTGGTCTTTCTCGAAGAATACGTCCTTTGTTTATGGATTTATCATTCATGAGTTTTCTGGTCGAAGAATTTATGGGGCAGGTATTATTGTTGTGAGATATTATTTGCTAATGGTGCCCTTTGGGTGCTTGAAGGTTGATATTTCATTAATTGTAAATGGCAGTGTACTGGGTTTCACTCAAAACCATGTTTGACAAAAATGCTCTAATTATCACAAATACTGAAAAATTTGAGGATAAAAATTTTATCACAGAAGGTATTGTGAATTTATTTGAACGAGCATTTACTGAGAGATTTATTGCGTCTTCTTTTTCCCACTAATTTCCTGTAGAAAGTCTAAGACTCTAGATGCTTTCTACCTCATCACCGTTATTTGAAGAATTTCAAAAATCATTTGGCTTCTGGCTTCATCTTACAGATGTGTTGACCTGATAGAAGTCCTACATTCAGTGAGTATGTGGACGGAGGTTTTTTTCTTCCAATTTGCAGTATTTACCACTAGGTTAGATATACCCATCCAGACAAACGACATTGTCCTGTTAGGACACCTGCCAGAACTTACCACTTTTCTCGTTTGGAGACAGAGTCGCTACTCAACTAATTTGATGGGAAGAATAAGAATTGTTTTGACTCCAAGGAATGATAATTTCACTTAGTCTATATAAAATTGGGAACGGGCTGGAAAATATCGGGTGCTATAACCCAGCTAGCAAAATGGAATTCTAAGAGGACTGAATTGTTGTATAACAGTCGAATAGCGTTGTTTTAAGGACTGTTTGTTTTTATTGAGCCTTTTGTTGCGATAATTTTGTTTTCTAAAAAAAATTGTTGTATTAAATGATTCTATAGTGACTTTTACAATATATGTTATAACGCATTATACGATCATTTTCTTAAAATGATATAATACCTTATGAGCAAGTTTATACAATATCAAAAATGTCATTTTATGACTTTTATACCTATTGTATGGGATTTCTATAATATACTATATAACTAACAGCTACAATATTATAAAATAGTTACTTAAGCTTGTCTTATTGAAGCTGTATAATGTTGAATAATAAATATTGTATAGCATTCAATTGAATGCATTATAAAACAATTTTTAGTTGTATAGTGCCTAAATATTCTTCGTTATTGAACAGTTATCGTATACCGTTCCATTTCACAATCAAATAGGTTAAGGTTAAGTGGTAGAGCAACTTTTATGGTGCTTAATGCCTCATAAAAGCTGAACTTCGCCTTTTATTTTCAATTAGTGAATCTGTTTTTACATTTTATTCTATTGTAGAACATTTATATTTTGAAAATAATAAAGACAATTATTATTATTATTATTATTATATTGTTTAAGGCATTTCTTTGGGATAAAATTGTTGTGTTATAAATCGTATAAATCGCCATGTTTGAATAAGCAATTCTTGTAGCGATATCGCTGCCATTATGAGCAATTGAGTTGGAAACATGAAACTATATTGAAAAATGTGACTTTATCATTATTTAGAATATTATATTGTGAAATAATATTAATATGAAGTAATAAACTATCAAAATAATAAAAAAAAGTATTTAAGGATTTTCTATTTCATAATTTTTTTTCAGGTATTAACTTGAAACAGGATTGAAGCGCTTCATTTTTTTGCCAAATATATACCTATAATGTATCAATAAAATTTGCGACGCATCAAAATTTGGGCTATTAAACCATCCAAAGCGGCCAAAGCGGCCCAAATCGTTTCGATAAGTCACCATTTTCACAAATGGAATGTATGATGCACGTTCAAATTGAAATATAATTTGGTTCTGATATTCTTCACTAAAAAATAAAATGCTCTTATAAACTGCTAGATGACAAAATGTTTCCATTGTGCTCGAAATATACAACCATTTGCAAGACCTTCATAGTGCCGCTTCAATCCCATTTTATAGATGTGACTACATGACACACTATTAAATCATTTTTTAGTAGCTATATAAATGATTATAAAACAGTCGATTGAGAGTTGTATGAATGTGTATTAAAAAGTCATATAAGAGTTTCAATAGAACTGTTATACAACCAAACAGCTGTATAAAAATGGGCCATTTTTAGTTGTATAAGGATCCTTCAATTGTTTTGTAGACCGTTGGAAAATTTTGGTGTCCTATAAGATATATCTTGTAGCTGTTTATACAAACCTTAGAGAATTTAAATTGCTACTTAGGAAGTATAACGAAAGGCAGTATCCGAAAGTTATGCCAACTTTTATAACAAATTATCATTATGCCGCGGTACACAGAAAAACATTGTTGATCATTTTGCAGCCGGAAATCAGGAGTGGTGAAAGAAACAAAAACCAACGAAACATGTCTTCAATTCCATAAATTCATCGTGAAAATGTATGAAGTTTAGGGACGTGTGCAAAATGTTGAAGATATTGAGTGGATGATATGAATTTTGTTGTCTTCAAATGTTTGTCACGATAGGAGGACATAGGAGAAGGGTATAAGAAATTTTATTTTGGTGGACAGAAACTAACTATGTTGTACCTAATATGTAACACTTACGACATTCGTAAAGCTCAAGCGAAACATGTAAGAAAAACTTCTGTATTCTTGAAGCACCTCCTAAACGGGCAATATTTTTAGTGCAATATGTGGCTGCAATATTGGCAACTATAGCCCAGTCAGTATGACAACATTTCAATTGTAGCGTATGGCTCTGCCATATATATCTCGACAATATTGTTTGCAACACTATGGTCCATTAATGGAAATCATTTGTTTCGAAGACGGGATACACGATCGTGCAAGAATGTATTTTCGTTGGCCAAGCGATCGTCCGACAACTCTTGCTGCAACCAATAGGAAACACAAAACATGTGTAGCTATATGGCCGGGACACACTGAAAATATTGTCAATATATTACCTAGTCTGGCTGTTATTACTGGCAATGTTGCCTATTACTGTGCTGCAGCTACATATTGCATTTCAAATATTGCCCGTTTAGAAGCACCTTCACGCATACAAGTATAAATAAAACCGGCCAAGTGCGAGCTGGACTGGTGCTCGAAGAGTTACGTTCCATTACCTATAATAATATAACTCAATATTCTGTGGATAGCAAAATTAAGCCGAATACCGCTTCGGCTATTTCTACGTGAATGGCCCCAGAATGTTTTAAGAAATCACGTTTGTTGTATGGGAGCTTCCTTTAATATTTATTCCATTCTATTTTTTGTATTTGTTGTTATAGCAGTAAAGCCCGCCTTACAGTTCGCAATTTTTCATGCAACTTGCAATATTATCGATCGAAGGCATGCGCAGAAGAGGATAATTTGACAAGTTTCTTGCCATATCAAGTTCTTGCCCCAAATCGATCTTGTTCGATTTGTATTGCAGCTTGCATGCAATTCTGGGGAAAAGTTGGTAATTTCTTTGTTACCAACAAAATGAAACTTGACTGTTTTCTTTGAAACGCAACATAAACAGGTATACAGATCAATAATTTGAATGCAAAGTTAGTTTATCAACAATTAAAACATCATATGACACACTAACCTAACCTCATAAATAAGCTTGAGTTTTTTTGTTAGTATCCACATTGAAAATTGCATATTGCAATAACTGTGAGATGTAAAACGATTGTCAATAATTGCGAGCAATCCCTTGCAAGGTCAAAGTGTTGCAGCAATACATTTTTTTTTTGGCCAAGGGACTATTGTCCATTTAGCCAGTAACTCTAGTATAAGATTTATTGATTTTTGGATAGGATAAAGGTAGACATTGCACACCCAGGGGTCTTTCAAGGTGACTAACTCACAAGAAAAGGTAGACCACGGATGGTAAGGGACCCAGTGACACCTACGGCCTAACGACTTCGACAATTGCGGAACTAGCCAAACGTTACACCCATGCTCAATCCCTTAAGAGATGGGATGGAATCAAAGGATGCAGTCTTGCCAGGATCACCCTGGGCGACCCTGGGAAGCCGGCGCCGAAGAAATATTTGGCAATGACCAGGAAAAACCTACGTTTAACAGTAGGATTTCTGACTGGTCACTGTCAACTAAGGAAACACCTCCATACTATGGGACTAGTGGACACACCTCTATGCAGGATGTGTGAACAGGAAGATGAAACTGTCAGGCATGTCTTATGCGAGTGTCCGGAGTTATCGTCAATAAAAGAGTGTGTGTTCGGTGAGTCTTGGCCCACACCTGCCGATATAAAGGAGATGTCTCCTAGTGACCTGTCCACCTTCCTGAGAAGGACAGGATGGACAATGACCTAGCAGGACAACTCCTCGGGAGAATGTACAATGGGTCACATGTGGCCTAAGTGCTGTGAGCCTACACACTCACCCTCCCTACTCTACAGATACAGATACAGATACAGATGGTAAGGGAATATTAACTTAGGGTCAAGTAACAGAGGAATCATATTTTCCTAATACTACAGTCTTAAATTATACGCTTTGATACTTACGAGTATAAGTCAACCTTTCGATATCAATGCTACGTTTGAAAATTATATTATTCCGAAAATAAAACTGACTATAAATAGACTAGCCCAAGAAGGAATCCGCATAAAATTATTTTGGATAAAAGCACATATAGGACTTCGACATAATGAACATGTGGACAGTTTAGCAAAAACAGCAGCTGAGAATTTGGTACGAATATTGTCTAAACAAGCCTACAAGGTATGCACTTCTATTTCCAGAAATTCTAAATCAACATTGGTACAGCAATTATCAACTTCCTCGAAGTAGCATAACCACTATTAGTAGACTTAAATTTGGTCACGCCTGCTATCCTGCTTATCTTAGTAAAATAAATGTACTTGATTCGAACTTGTGTGACAGTTGCAATAGTATATGTGATTTGGATCACATTTTCTTTGAGTGTAAGAAATTTGTACAGCATAGAGAAAAAATGTATGGGGAACTAATAAAAATCAATATTCTTCCTCCTTTCAACTTAATGCACCTGTAAGCATTAAACAAGCTGCCTGTATATAACTTATTACTAGAATTTATCAAAGCGTATAATTTAAAACTGTAGTATTAGGAAAATATGATTCCTCTGTTACTTAACCCTAAGTTAATATTCCCTTACCATCCGTGGTCTACCTTTTCTTGTGAGTTAGTCACCTTGAAAGACCCCTGGGTGTGGAATGTCTACCTTTATCCTATCCAAAAATCAATAAATTTAATACTAGAGTTACTGGCTGAATGGACAATAGTCCCTCGGCCACAAAAAAAATACATTATCTGTGGAAATTGCAGCTCTCCAAGTAAAACGGATCATGAGATAAAGCCTGGTGACAGATAAACGATGAACTCTTATTAATAGGGTCCGTTTTTCACCCACTGGATACGGAACCCTAAAAAAATAGGAGATACTATGGTGGAAAAAATTTATTGGTTTCAAAAATCCATCTCTATAATATGATTGCCAATTCCGTATAATTAAGACGAGCAGTGTAAAACAACTACAAAATTTTTTTGTCCACACTTAACAAAACAATTTGATTAGAAATAATTTTTAGTTGTTTGTGATTGTTGGAAGAGTGAGAAAGAATCTAAATATATGGCCCACGTGAGTAAACAGATTTTATGCAATGAGAAAGAAAATGAATTATTAATTTTCAATTATATTGTTCAGTATATAAACCAATTACTGGGAATACATAATGTGAACAGCAGCATTAGGCTATTTTATATTTGTTGGATGATATTTTTCATTATATCTCAGGGCAGTAGACAATTTTCTTTGGATAGATTCATACCGAGAAGACCCAATACGAGACTCGAAGCGACATTTGATTTATTGAATTCCAGTGATCCTACAATTGGCTGTAATAAACTGGATGTTATCGAAGATTGTTTCTACATAAATACAGCTAGACAGAAATACTGTAAAGAGAATTATAGGAAACTGTGAGTAATATATGAAATTCATCTATTTTTGGGTTTATTTGTATTTAGAATTCTCTCTCTTGCCACAAAATACAATAATTTATGAAGACAAATATATTAATTGTAAATGAAATGCAATCATCCAAAGTGTGGGTGAAATCAAACGAAGTATTAATCCAGTGAGCCAAATATTATAGTACGAATGAGAAATAGGTACTGTAAGTGACTTACCGGATGTATCACGTAACGTAAGGTATCAGCACCAATGTAATATTGGAAGAAATAGGGCAGAGCCAAAAAAAGAGAAGATCTGACCATTGGAGAGATCTAGTAGGGATTAGACAATTAAAGATTCGGCTGGGTGACTATGTTGTAATTTTATCTTGTGGGGTGGATGCAAGCAAGTAAACAGAACTGATTATTCAATCAGATATAATAATTATATAATAATAATGCCAGATATGCTACATAAAAATAATTAAACTTCAACACACTACAACCCGTTTTTAGATTAAATGGATGCCTGAGTCAAATTTAAACTGTACTAAGGGATCCTAACAGGACATTTTTCGTTGAAATGGGCACCTGAAAAAGTTTGAAATAGTAGAGAAAAAGTATGTAAATTCTGTGGCATGAAAGAAGCTACGTCCATTCACATACTTACGAATTGCACAGCAGAGCAGTGGTGTAGAGTTGGCTCGTACATAATCTTCTTTTTGTGTTTGCTCCACCGGAGGATATTTTAGACCTATTGTCTCTTTCCAATCTCACTTCCAATAAGTTTAACGGTTTTTGGGCTTCAATTTTTTTTCCTATCGAAAGCTATTAGCATGATTTTGGTTGCTAGTACCCTCACCAGCTATTTGTATAGTTCAGACTTTCTGCACGATGTCACCAAGGGTAATCTCAAATTTTCTCCTGCCTATTATGACAATGCCACAGCGTATGCTCGGCAGAATATTCCGAAGTCAGTCAAACCACACAGGATTTCGTCAACCGTCAGACTTCTTATTATCGGGGATTCTACTCCTATTGACATCTCCTGGTTGTGTGGATGAAGACAATTTCTTCACTTTTTAATAAAAACGGGCGGAAGTAATAAAATGGTTTAATGCAATATGTTTTTATCAGTTTAAGGGATGCAATTTTTTCCGAGAAAAACAATGCTTCGGATTTCTCCATTTGCAACAAAAAAGAACAAACAGAAGCTGTCGAGCAAGTATACCATTGGCCTGTGAAGCCTCGTCATAAACCGCTAATTCCTCAATCTCCTTTAGTGATGTTGGATTTACCAGATTTAGATACCCATTTTTGTAAGTAGCTATGACAATATTCGAAACTCACTTATGTTATCCGAGAATGCATTTTTTGTAGGTAGGAACGTAGTGGATTGGGGTAAAAGTGGTTACATAGGAACTACGTATGATAATGAAGTTCATCTATGGCACCCGGAGAAGAATATACGTATTCGAGTGACCGATGTAACAGAAAATATTGAAAATTGCATAAAATGGAACGTGGATGGACATCAATTTACTATAGGATTAGCCGGAGGAAGGGTCGCTGTCTATGATATGCAACAAAGTAAAGTAAATGGAACAAATATTTTTTCATCTTCCGCTGGTTACTGTATCTTCTTTTCCAGATTACGTTTATGGGCACCTGTCCTTGCAAACTCACACCAAATAACTACAAAAAAATGTGTTCGCTAATTTCGTCACAATGGACAAAATCGAACCAATTATTGACGGGATGTTCGCAAGGAACTTTATCCCGCTGGTCACATTGTTTGGAATACCACAAATTTCGTTTTCGAGCGCACGTTGGAGATATTACAAAACTTATTATATCCTGCGAAGAAAACTATATTGCTTCAGCGGGAATTGACCAAACTATTGCCGTATGGACTTATCCTGAAATTGAGCTTGTTCAGAATATCAAATGTATAATGCCCACTAAGGTAGGGAGAAACCGAGCGGTCAAATTATATTTTCATATTATCTGTTGTTCTAGACATATGTAGTAGACTGATCAAGTACTACATACTGGTAAACATTTTCACTGACAGAAAACTTTTTTGAACTTCCAGGCTATTGCATGGCACCCCTGGAGAGACTCACTACTGGTAGTGGGAGATGGTGATCGTTATTATTTATGGAATGTTCAAAATATGGGTATAATGCAATCAATTCTTTTTGCCAACAGCTATATTGACAGCTTAACTTTCAACCCTATGTCAGCAGAACTTTTGGTAAGAGAGAAAGATCGATTTTTCACTTCATAGGTATTTTTTCGTCGACCGTTCGTTTTTGAGCTGGACTGATGATAAACGAGTATGGTATACGCAGCCAAACCTACGATAATTTTTTCAAGAAAGACCACAAAACTGACTCCCAGAATAAAATACCTCTAGTTTTTGACTAACCTATCGTTTTTATCACATTATCTACAAAATTATAGTTATAATTGTTGAAAAATCCAAAAAATAACTCAAGAAAAATGAAAACAGTAACATCTGAAACGGTGACCTAGTCTTTGACATTTCAATGTCATAATTTATTTTTGACAGTACTCACCTAGGTATATTCGTGGGTATATTCATAAGGTGCTTTCGATTATTCACTTTTGGCTGCTAGTAGCAGCTCGTAGTGACTGAGTTCCGTTCGTTTATTACCGGGCGTGACGTCTAGTCTTACCTTCCCCTTGCCCCTCAAGCACATACCGAAAAGTATGAGCTTCAAGCCTCGGACATTATATATTTGATGTTTGTCCGGTTTGACGTTTAGTGCCGATTACGATTTAAACCTTACTAAAAATATATAAATATGCGAAATTATATCATCAACAACATTATAATTGAAAACTGTTCTTCTAACAATACAGAAAATTCATTGGCATTGGCACATGACAAGTGGTTTTGAGGATCTTGAAAAATCGTGTTCGTTTTGCTCAAAAGTCGTGAGGTCTGAGGCGTCACGCACAAGTGCTTGAAGCCCAAATAAACGAAAGCAGCATATGTTTTCAAATACAGAAAAAATGGTTTCAAGCTATTCAGCAGACGGAGAGGTCACTCACTATTGACTCCTATTAATGAACCATAAACCATTTTGGTATTATAGGCAGCCAAATATTCAATATTTTAAAAAAAGCCGTGAAACCGACTGGGTTTAGTGAGTCATGCTTGTTGATACCTGTGGTTATCTTGATAATATATATCAAGGGAGATAGTTTGGAACTACCCATTTTCAACAAAATCACCAGTTTTGAAACGTCCCAAGGCGAAAATAATAACTAGAACTTAGTGTATGGATATTTTTCCGAAATGAGAAGTGCGAATGAAAAATGTATCCCGCTTGCTCTCATGGAAGATATTACATTGTTTAGGACACACATTGAGTTCTGACATTAAGGAGCTTTACTTTCAGTGTGTAATAAATAAAGAAAAAATTACCAAAAACAAAAACTCTACAAAGAATAAGTACTTTACAAGAAATCAACCTCTTGCTGTAAACAAACATTATCAAAGTTAACAGAGCTCTTACCTTGAGAAGTCATGTTTTTCTCAGTCCAAGATTGTACAATAAAATCCCGTTAGAAATTCGCAAAATAAACTCTCCTGCAATGTTCAAGAAGAAAATTAAACAATGGCTGCAAGCTAATACAATTGTCTCGCAGATCCTCTTAACACAAGGCGTTATTATGACGTATGAAATTGAAATATCTTATCCTAATCTATAGTTTTAATCTATAGTTTTTCAATTGTCCACCAAAATATGAGATCTCAATAGTTCAAAAAGTCAAAAGCTAATAGCTATTGTATTCGTTTTAGTAAATTGTGTTCCACATTTGTTATAAATCGTTATGAAAATATTTATATAATCTCTAATACTACGATTTTAGTATGGTTTTAATTGCTCTTTATTTATATTTTTTGCTTGTCTAATTAGGAGTTATTGTGTTGTTTTTATTTTACATGTTTTAAATTTTGCTATATGTGTCTTGTATTCAAATTCTTTACTAGTAACAAAATAGACGTTCTTGAGAATAGGGAGCTTTTTACCACGCACAAGTCGAAAGACTTCAGTGGGTTTCTGCTACTTTGTTTTCATGTGAACCATCTGTATTTGTATTTAATTTTTTATTTGAAAATAACTATTATTATATTGATAGATTTTTTGCTCTGGTTAAAATGCAAAATCGCTAGTCTTCTATTATAATTATTAATAAAAATTGAAATATAGAGAGTAACTAAGCCTCAAATATGTCCACCTCTAGTCTGTTCTTTCCATGGCATTCGTCATTTGATGATACAAATGAGTAACCTTGCGAATATATTGTACTAAAAAATAATATTGTGGGGATATCAATCAAAATCTTGCTAATTATAGAAGAGATAAATATTGAAATTGAACAGTTTATCAGTCACTGTACAAATTAAAACTGTTTTTTTGAATTGGATCATAAAACACAGCGCTATCTTCGGTAAACATGAATTTCTATTATGTAAATAATGACACATCAACACAAATTGTTTGAAATTAGCAGCACTTTGATATGATATTGAAATGGTTTCATTTTAGGTAAGTCTCCATACGTTTTCTGAAAGTCGAGATAAAGAAGTTAGCTATTTAAAAGTAATGAAAAACATGGATGAAGTAGTCGATGAAGTAAGATGTAACGAATTTAGAATACCATACCTATTATGGAATCATACAGGAACAAAACTGGGTAGGTTTTGAGAGTATCTTAATAGACTAGGCAAAAGCAAGAAGTGAAATAATATCATCTTACACAGAAAAAGTTGAGGGCTTGGAATTTAGGTGGTGTTTGGAGTAAGTGGGTCTAAGAGGTCCCCCACTTCGGCTTTTGAAAGTCACTTGTGGCTTATACTCATTCAGACTTCACCAAACAAACTGAGCTTCTCAAAAAAGCCGCTTGGTTTATTTGATAAATGATATTTCAAGTGCGAAAGAGACACCCTGCCAAACATCAGATACAAGTCACAGCAGGCACAAATTATATGCTCTGATGTTCCATCATCTTCCAGACAAAGACGACCAATCGGATCTTCTGACAGTTCAAGTCTTAGCATATAATGATTTAGATGGCAGCGGCCTGTGAAAAGGCATGTTAGACAACCCTAGGTCATGCCTGCTCCTTCAGAAGATGTATAAAAGCCCTTGGATGAACCAATCTAGGTTTATTATACTAGAAGTCTGAATTTTTTCTTGCTGTCCAGGTATTTAGTGTTTGACAAAACTAACGATGCAATCTGTAATTGCAATCAGGTATTATTCATTATTTTTTCTCTTATTTTTTGGGAATGAAACGTCGAAATAAAAAAATAAAAAACATTATTGTGGTTTCATTCCCAAAAAATGTGAGAAAAAATAACGATGCCAATTTTGGGTTGTGGTCCCTCGCAAGAGAGTCTACCTTCTCATTGCTATTCATGGCTAGGAATCTAGACCAGCAGTACCTTGAGTTCTCCTATTGGGGCGAGTCTTTTTTATAAATATGCAAAGTGCTTCCAAAGCCGCTTGTCTGTACAAGAAAATTTGTATTATTTTATGTGATTGGTTCAATCTCTCCATATATGAAGCAAGGGCAAAAATTTTCACCTAAATATGATTACATAGGATCCTAGAGTACTAACAGTATATTTTTACAGGCACTGCAAGTACAGAAGAGACTTTTTGTATATGGCATTTCTTTGGAACATCAAAGACACAAGAGAAAAAGTACATCAAAAAAGGGAAAAGGATATTTTCAGAAAACGATTTTGCCAATACTTTGGGGAAAACGATACGATAACTTTTTATATTTATATTCTATTTTTATGATAGTTTTTAAATGTTTTTAATAAATGAATACCATTAAGAAGTATTTTTAAACAAATCTGAGCTAAAACTACGAAACAATATTGGGGTGAAGTTTACGACCACCGGAATTTTTATTAGAAAGCTCCATTGCTATGGCATAGTTAAAAGGAATGAAATCTTGGATAAAACCCTTCTGGAATGGAAGAAGTCATGCAGAAGTATAAAAAATTACGGCACTTTCTGAACATTGCAAAAATAAAAATCACTTCTATAGTTTGAATCTTACGTCCAGGTAGTAGACGGTGACAAATTCAAGATCCCCGAGCACCCAGACGTACTTTATTTTGACGAAAACAAAATGTGGGAATTTGATTATACCTGTGTACTTTGAGCACCAGTATATCTGCAGTGGCCGATTCACAGTTCCCAGGTGAGTTTACTTGGAATCTGATGGTTCATTTTCAAATACATACAGGGTGAGTCATACTGTTATCTCGTATGGAGACCCCTATGGGGAATGTCAAATGTCTGCCCCCATATTTTACTAATGTATAGGGATAGTTGTGAATTTTTTCTGATCATAAGTTATGAACCATGAATTTCAAAAAATATAATTTCATTTTTAAAAAACTTAATTTTTCGTTAAAAATGACATAATAACTGGTAGTACCATAACTCAAGCTATATGTTCAATAATACCAATGTTTTATACATTGCCGAATCGGCTTTCAATAGGTACGTACTGTTTTGAATAATACTAAAACATCTCCCTGTATAGTATTTTCTTGATGATTCATCGAGAGCACTCCCAGACATTCACCGCCAGACGTTCCAAAGCTCCAAAAGAATGATTCAACTTCACTAGCACTATTGGTGTCATACTGCTTGCCCCATCAAGGCTAGGAAAAACATTCCTTGGGTTTCTTAGTCTACATCTACAACTTGCTTTTTAAGGAATTGCCCACATGATAACTTCGTCAGAAGTGATGTCAAAAGCAGCCCGATATCAAGAAAAATAATACTTCCTAATTCGAGGAAAATACTCTAGTCTTTGTGGTGATAGAGATAAAAGATTTATTGATTGATTGATGAGAAATGAATTTTTGACACTCCAAAACTTTCTTAAATAAATGTTTCTGCCATCTCTACATGTACGGTAGCAAAATCACTTTGAAAAACACGATCCAATCATTAATACTTTTTATTTGACAAATGATTTATTCGTCTGATAATAATTATCCAAATAGGAACGAGCCAATTTAATTTCAACCGACATGGCATAATATTCGGTATCTATTTAATCTTGCCATTTATCGAACTTAAATACAAACTTGTTTTGAGAGTAGTAGCATTTGAATACCAGTTTAATCAATAGACAAATTATAATTATAGACTCACATTCAAGCGTCATTAATCAAAGTCACCACGCTCGATGATTGCTTAACGTTCAAATTTAATTTACTGAGTGAAATATCCAATGACTTGGGAGCTTTAGATGTACTCAAAGACGAAATATATAGCTCCAGACTCAAGCCAACAAAACTGCGATTTGTTTTTTGATATCGAAAGAGTTGAATGAAGGAGCACAAATATTCTTTGGAAAACAGACTTTTAAAATATGAACCAATGAAAGTTGAATTAAAAAGTATCATTACATTTTTTTGTAATATTGTCGTATTTAATAAAGCGGGTTACCATAGATCTCGAGAAATAACAATTATTCCAAATATTTTTCAAAAACTTATAAGCGTTGGAATAATTATCATTCTGCGATATCTATTGAAAGTAGAACTAATTTTTTAATCCCTTACAACCATTTTATTCGTTGGAGATGTGCTCAACAGCCCAGGCACTTGGAATATAACTCAACCAATTGTGGAGTCTGCAATTTGCCTTGAAAATATTAATCACAAGAATGTATTTCATATTAGGTTGCTTAAACGCAGCGTTTATTACGTCGCACTCAGTGTGGATCATACCGAAAAGTGGGCCCCACAGACCCACACACTAAATCGGTCAGACTAATTAGCCTAACCTCTTTCCTGCTTGAAGGACTTGAAAAAGCACTGCATTGCTACATCAGGCGGATAGCTTTATATAATTCCCCCCTGAGAATCCACCAATATACTTATCAAACTGGCAAATTAACAGATTTAGCATTACACAACCTTGTTGAGAGAATCACACAATCCCTCAACAACAAGGAGATTGCGGTGGCCATATTTCTTGACATTAAAGGAGCATTTGACAATGCACTACCAACCTCCATTGGTTCAGCTTTGTCTAAAAAAGGGCATCAAACCAACCATTACTGGTTGGATTTATACCATGCTCACAAATAGGACAGCCACTACATCTCTTCAGGACGAGACCATCAGCTTCAAGATTTCCAGGGGCTGCCCACAAGGCGAAGTACTATCTCCCCTATTATGGTCACTCTTGATTGATAACTTGCTTAGCGCTCTCGAATGAGGAGGGGTAGAACTGCAAGCATATGCAGACGATCTTTTTATCTTGGCAAGGACCAAGTCAGGAAGGGTAGCATATAATATCCTCCAAAAGACGTTGGACGATGTCCACAGTTGGTGTCAGAGGGAACAGATGTCTGTTTAACCTGGCAAAACTGTAATAGTTTCCTTCACTAGGAGAAGGAATTTGGAGGATCTTCCACCACTATCCTACAATGGTGAGGTTATTCCATTTGCAGCGGAAGTGAAATATTTGGGGATTATTCTAGATATAAAACTTACTTGGAACGCTCACTTGGAAAAAGTTATCAATAAGGCCAGACTATCTTTGTGGACATGTCACAGGATCTGTGGAAAATCTTGGGGTTAGGGACCCAAACAAATCTACTGGATATATGTGATGATCGTTAGACCAATGATCACATATGGAGCTATTGCCTGGTGGCCAAAAGCTTCACAGCGAACGGCCGAAGCAAATCTCTCTGGTTTACAGAGACAGGCTTGTCTGGCAATTACTGGTGCTATCAGCTTCACACCGTCAGCAGCCATGAAAATCCTTCTGGACCTACCTCCTCTCCATATATTTTTGGAAAGAGAGACTAGATGGACAGCACACAGAATTGTACATATTTCTAAATGCACAAATCAGGCTTATGCAGAACTTAACAGAATGCTAGCGGACACTGGAAGTCACGGTATTCTCTGACATAATGCCTCCAATAGTAAACTACGACCTGTCTTACACCGTCCTAATTCCAAATAGAGATGAATGGGTCCTCCGTAAGGATGAACTATCAAGAGCAGATAGCTGTTGGCACACAAACGGCTCAAAAACACCCTCAGGCTCTGGTGCAAATGTATACGGGCGCAGACCCAGGACAGATATCCTATGAAACCGTATTTCAGGCGGAAATTCACGCCATTATTTCCTGTGTGGAGAGAGTGGAGCAAGCCAATCTTATACATAGAACAATAAAAATTTTCTCGGACAGCCAAGCGACTTTAAAAGCACTTAGCTCTTGCCGTGTAACGTCGGAATTGGTTTTAGACTGCCCCGCCGCGGCTCGAATCGGGTATCTGATGTTTGGCAGGGTCTCTCTTTCGCCCTCGGACCTGAAATATCATTCACCAAATAAACTAATCGGTTTTTTGAGAATCTGAATTTGTTTGGTGAAATCTGAATAGGTGTGAGCCACAATAGACTCTTGCGAGTCGCAGTGGATGGCCCTATAGACCCACTACCTAACCAGTGTGGAGCAGTATGAATTTTGTGAGTGACAGAAAAAAATCATGAGGAACATTTAGCTAGTTATTAAGTCATGAATTACCAGAAACTCGAGACCTATAAGAATTTTGTAACATATGCCAAAAGAAATTATGGACAAGGAAACTATTTGTTGGTATTTTTGCCCTTAGGCATTAGGCTGAAAATGGTTTTGCGTGTAGCATGGAGTGTTAAAAAAAAAACCTATTGTGAGAAGTAGTACATAATAAATTACTGATCCACAATGAGTTCACGCCATATTGGACAGGTGATGAAAAAAGGCGAAGTATTTGAGATTGGCAAGATAAATTGTTTGAAAAAATAGTTCAGGAAATTCTCAGCTTACCGTTTCTAGTTTCTGTGCTCATATACTTTGAAAGAGAAGCTTATCAATCCAAAATATGGGAATATTCCCCATTTTTATCAGAATAGTATAAGCTAGTCTCGGCATAGCCTGTATACAGTCAAGTTCTATCCTGATATAAGATGCTCGATATAACTGCCTAATACGAGCTTTTGTTCCACTTCTCACGTTCCAGCTATTGAGAAAATGATAGGAATTTCATTCCACGGATGATCCACATTATACGGTTTCCTTTCTAGCAGTTTTAATATCTTGATTTTGGAAAGCGTTTTATATTTTAAGAAAACGTGTAAAAACGAATCCATTCACGATTAAAATCTGTGAGTTCAAGAAAATGAATCGTTTTATTTGAAAACAAAGCATGTCATGTAATGGAATTGTCCTACTGTAATAATAATTCGGTAACCAGTGAAACGTCAGTGAACAATAAGATTAAAGGGATCACAAATACAAACATCAGTAGTTATTCTGTTTATGCATCGCAAACAAGGTGGGTACAGGTGGACATGGGACAATCAGATACCTACTTGTATTATAGCATTTACTTCTAGTCCAGTGAATGAAGGAGGAAAAAAAGGCAAAGTTAACATTAATGACGCCCTGTTTTCAACTTCCGATTGGAAGTTGCATTTGGTACATCATTAAACATGAGACAAAGTTCTGCATGAAAACGCGTGCGAGGGCGGGGAAAATGGCCCCAAAAGACCAGGAAAATGGGTTTTCAGCCAATATCTCCTAAAATATGGCAGTTAGAGATTTTCGGTTCAGATAAAAATTGAAGTTCAGGTCATTTTCTACAAAATAATTCCTATGATTTTTTTTGCAACAATAATATTTTCTGCAAAAAAATCGGGTTGAAATACCGGAAATTTTGAGACTTGTGAAATATGCAAGTTTTGTACAAAATTTGAGCTGGGGGGTGTTGGAAATCCATTATATCCAATGTTTTGGATTTTGGGAACCAATTGTAGATTGCGCCACCACATTTTACAGATTGGGAAAATCCTCGGTGCCATAAATGAGAAACCCTGTAACCAGACACTTTTGATGGATATTTATGTTTCCGATGGTCTTGTTTTCCTCTCAGATGAGGCCTCAAGATATACTTATCAGGAAAACGGGCTATAAGATTAATTCTAGCGAGTAGAACCTCACCAGTGGACCTGAATCTAGCAACAATCAGCTTTGCTTATGTGGCAAAAAACTGAAGTTCATTAGGCTTTTGGTAAGGAAAACTGAAAATGCCTCAAGAGTGAAGAATATTTACCCATAATACTCAGCAACAATTTCTTGCAGATTCTCCGCAAATTTTTTTGCAACCAGACTGATTGAGGTTTTTGGAATAACGAGTTATAAACGTTCCCCATGTTTCATTTATTATAGAAAAATATATATATTTTTTATTTATTCATCAAAGGGAGAACCCAATATAATGATACAAGAATAATACATTATAGACTAAAATATTACATAGAAAATTTTTAACAAAAGTACAAGAGATTCGCGGGTTAATTGTCCGTGAATTGATGAAAAAAGTATATAAAAATACATTGCAATTATGACATAAATCTGTTCGTCACCAGTCAGCATCTGATTCTTGGTCAAGAACTTCTTCTGGATCTAGAGCTCCCTCTATCTCTACCCCGTCATCAACTTCTTCTGAGTCTACAGTTTCCTCTAATTCTCCCTCTTGGGATAATATATTATCGCTGTCTTTATAATTGGAACACTGGCATGACTCACACGAACCACAAATAGATGAGCAGATTCGACGACACGAGTGCCACGTAGAGCACACGCGCGGTGAACGACGGAGGAACGAAAGTAATAAATTATAGCGTATACATTTAGATATACTGGTTCTTCCCCGGGGTATCAAAGGTATGACTTATATACATCGATGGAAAGGTGGGAATTCCCCCATTACACTAGTTAAGGTGTTAAAATGTTTGAAATAAAGAGCAGGGAGAAAAAAACTACCAAAAAAAGTACATTTTTTCCTTGATCCCGCGTTTTCTAATTTTATTGAAAAATGGACGACTTCGTCAAAAAGTGATTGCACAATCGAAAGATAGACATTCTTAGCTTTCAAATGATGTATCATAGAGACCAATCGGATCATGTATAAATTTTTAATTGATGGTTGTTCACAAAATTTCCCCGCGATACAAAAACAGCAGAAATTTGGGATTCAATAAACAACGATTAAATGAAAATTAAGGAAAATTAGGGTATACAAATTTCAGGGATGACAAAGAACCTTATGAGGACCCATAATCAAGAAAATTTTGAGTATATTAGTGCAATACAAAAAAAAATAGGAACAAATTCCTGGCGAGGTCAAAATTGCCCGGGAGCAGAAAGTTTGACCCGTGTTCCGATATGGCCAAAAGAGTCAAGCGTCACTCAATTCACAGGGTATGATAGCAGCAGAATTCCTCTTTCACATGAATTATGAATTATGAGAAAATATGCATTTTTCACAAAGTTATTGAATAATTTGTCCCCCCGCCGATGTGTAAATACACGGACTGTGCTCTCCGGGCATACAGCACAGAAGCTCATTATTCGAGGTGCGCTTGGTGCCGTTTTTCTCGAAACCGGTCAAATTTTCGAGAAAAATCATGGAAACCATTTTTGTAGAAAATTAACTGAACTTCAATTTTCATTCGATCCAAAAATCTCTAACTGTCATATTTTAGGAGATATTGACTGAAAACCTATTTTTCTGGTCTTTTGGGGCCATTTTCTCCGCCCTCGCACGCGTTTTCATGCAGAACTTTGTCTCATGTTTAATGAGGTACCAAATGCAACTTCCAACCGGAAGATGAAAATAGGGCGTGATTTATGTTAACTTTTTTCCTTTATTTACTGGAATATTCCATTAAAAGGAAAAAGTGTGACAGAAATATACATTATACCTAGTAATTTATATGTACTGAATTGGAATTATTTTTCTCTGGAATGGCTCAAGAGGAGAACACAACAACTGCTACATATCCTCACAGGGAGTAACCAATTGCTATAGTCCATTTTACTGGATGGAAGGGTGAAAAAATGATAAAGCATTCGTAATCCACGTATCACTTCTCTTGGTAAACAGTTGAAATATTTCCTCGAGTACTTTCGTATGAAACGAGATTTGTATGAATATAATAAATATATCGGATGTACACTTATATTTTCATCTAATCAATCTGCTTATAACTTCTAAACAGATGGAGGAAGTTCTTTAAATGTTTTATTTTTCCACTAGGTATATCAAGAACATTGTGTCATAGTACTTAGTTAAACATATAGGTATAAGAACTTAAACTTTGACTTCAGGTCCAGGCGCTTATACCGGGTGGTGACTCGACCTTAGGACCATATGATTTCAACATGGGAAATCAGAAAATCCTAAATATTTGCTTCCCAGCAAAAGAGAACCTAATGAAATTTTGTGTGGGCGTAAAGTACATTATTTCTGACAATATTGTCATGAAATAATCACTGTTTAATAGCAAATAAGTTAAAAAATTAAGAAATATAAATTTAAAAAACAACCTTTAATTGAAGTACTTGAATTTGACAATTGCAGTCGGAATCGGTTATAGCGCAGAGATAGGAGCGGATGGTTTCTACGCGGATGGCCCGGGTTCGAAACTAGCTTAATATCTCCTTTTCTTTATTCTTAATGAAATTTTGTTTTTTATAGTTTTCTAAATAAAATAATTTCATAAGTTGTTAAAATTTTAAAACGATAAAATAAGTTTAGTATAATATTATTGTAATGTTGACAGCTAGATTATCAATGTTATTTTTGTTATTTCATGGCCAATTTGATTTTTCTTTATTTCATGGCATTGCAACAATTGAAATCGTTAGCTGTCAAAATAAATATTTTGTGAAATTTTTTGCATAATGGTTTCAGTTTATTCGATTAGTGATAAAAACTTATTTTCAAAGTTGTTCTATACTGGTAATAGTATCAATGAAGTTCGAGATACCTTCGCGGGTTTATATCCTGATAAACCAATCCCTTCGGCAACAACTATAAAAAGAGTTATTCAAAATCAGAACAAATTTGGCTCCGTATTTGTTCCATGCAAATCTTGTGAGAAACATTCATATGAAGAACCTGAGGAACCAAGAGAAGCTGATTATTTACAAAATAATGAAGTAAATGTACTCGATGCTGTGCATTATGACCCTTCTATTAGTTCAAGGCAACTTAGTTCTGGGTTTGGTATTCACCACACAAGTGCCCTTGGAATATTTAAAAAACATATATACAAATCGTATAAATTTTCGGTACATCAAGAAATTTTTGAGGAAGATAAATTCAACAGAATGGTTTTTTGTGAAGATATTTTGAATCGGGTTCACAGAGACCGAAATTTTATTAAGAATATTTGTTTTTCCGATGAAAGTACATTCAGCATAAATGGAGAACCAAATGTGCAAAATTTCCGAAATTGGCACCAAGAAAACCGCCATTTAATAATTGATAATCGTTCCCAATATCGTGAAGCTGTTAATGTATAGATTGGGATATTGGGTCCTAATATCATAGGTCCATTTTTCATTGAGGGAAAACTTAATGGAGAAAAATATTTAGATTTATTAAAAAATAATATCGAACCTGCAATTGAAAATGTTGCTGGCGACAATGTTATTTGGTTTCAGCAGGATGGATGTCCGGCTCATTCATCCAATGCAATCAAATTACATTTAAATAACGCTTTTGGTAATTGTTGGATAGGACATAGTGGACCAATCCATTGGCCAGCTCGATCACCTGATTTGGCACAAAATGACTTTTTTTTATGGGGACTCTTAAAATCTAAAATTTACAAAACAAGGCACCCCAATATTGATTCTCTCAAGCTGATTTGTTTGAACATTTCCTCTAGACGCATAATTTTCTTACAATTAGTTATTATTCTTTTACTCTTCGTTTTTTAGTTAATTTCATCAAATCTGTTTTCTGTGATAACATGCTTAATTTATTTTATCGTTTTAAAATTTTAACAACTTATAAAATTATTTCATTTAGCTATAAAAAACAAAATTTCATTAAGAATAAAAAAAGAGATATCATGCTAGTTTCGGACCCGGCCCATCCGCTTAGAAAACAACCGCTCCTATCTCTGCGCTATAACCGATTCCGTCTGCAAATGTCAAATTTAAGTAGTTTGATGATACAGGTTGTTTTTTTTAATTCATTTTCTTAATTTTTAAACTTATTTGCTATTGAACATTGATTATTTTATGGCAATATTGTCAGAAATAATGCACTTTACGTCCACACAAAATTTCATTAGGTTCTCTTTTGCTGGGAAGCAAATATTTAGGATTTTCTGATTTCCCATGTTAAAATCCTATGGTCCTAAGGTCGAGTCACCACCCGGTATGTATTGGTGTATTCCTGGCAGTCGGTGAGAATATTCTTAACGCTTGAAGCACTATTGCAGTAACGGCAGACGGAAAGAATTCCAGCAGACATCGAGTAACCGTGTGCATATGTGGTATGGTTGATCGCTTCTCTCACGGCTGAGAAATCGAGGGAGAGACAGCCGATGGATAAACTAAATAACGTTTGTCCACGACCACCTAATAATAAGTCAATATTTTACCTCCTAACTAAAGGTATATGGTACCCATATATCAACTGTCGTGAATTATGGTTCATAATACACTGTAGTGTATTATAGTTCATAATTCACGACTAGAGACGGGGGTACAATATGAAATAAACTATTAAATCTGTGTATTTTGTTCAGGAAATTTGTTTCTGACATATATCGTATCTATAAAATATTGTAATTTTTAGTATTGATACTTTTCATAACGATATATTCTAATATTAAGTATTTTAAAACAATATATTTATAACGGTACGTTGTATTGATACTTTCTACAGTATCGCCTATCTCTATATATGTCAAATTATTTGAAGTAATTGCCACAAGATTTTGAGGTTAGTAATATGCCAAATCGCTACTGACTTTTATTTATTAATAGATAAATTGTGTCGTGGACAAAGTATAGTATTCTACTCGCAATTTATGGCCATAATTCACTTGGGCGACTTGCGCCCCTCGCCTGCGGCTCGTGACGCAAACGTCACCCATCGTGAATTATGGCTATCATAAATTGCTCGTTTAATAATATACTATACTAATAATCACTAATAATACATAAATGATAATTTTAATATAAAAACTCTCTGGTATGAAGAGTAGACCTACCTACTTTATACAAATCATATGAGAATTGGAATCAGAAGATAAACTGTCGCAACCAATATTTACAATAAGTGGTTCGATCTATTTACATCGCTGCAAAAGAGATTACCAAAAGAACCACCAGAGGTAATAAAATTCACATCCTCACGGATAGTAGACAAGCACTGCTAGCCCTGAACAGACCACGTATCATATCAGGCCCAGTACTGGAGTGCCACCTGTCCCTGATCGAAGCCTGTAGCAACAACGAAGTCACTCTAGGCTGGATTGTAAATTGAAAGGTAACCACCTTGCCAGGAAAGCAGCATCCCAATAACTTTCGGGACCTGTCACTTTCATTGGTCTGTCGGCGTCGGCTATGATTGACCCAAAGAAGGAACACTCCCTTGAAAAGTTTAAGGGTAAAGCTTGTAGGCTTGCCAAGGAGCTGCTGCAGCATCCGGACAGGAAAGTAGCCAAAAAATACGTGACTATGAACAGAGAGAACTTTGGTCAGCCACGGGTATTCTGTCTGGTAATTGCCACTTACGAAAACACCTCTACAGACTGGGTCTGTCTGATACTCCACTATTTAGAGGATGTGAACAGGAAGATGTGGCTGTCGAACACATTCTTTGTGAATATCCCTAGGTTTTCTGTATTCGGCGAGTACAGGCCAACACAAGCCAGCATGATGGAGCTTACTTCCGGCGACGTTATCGCCCACTTCAAACAAGTAGGCTGGGAGACAAGCTAGAAGGAAGTCTGAACCTCAGAAGGATGCACAATGGGCCAATTGTGGCCTAAGTGCTGTGGGGTCACCCCTTCCCGCAAATGCTTACAGAGATACAAAAGTGGTGCGATCATTTCATCAGTAATATTGTCCAATCCTCACATTTTCTCTTATCCATTATTCGCGTGATTTACTGCCTTGTCAAGTTTTCAGGCATCACATAATTGCAGCCTCCAAAAAACACTTAATTTAAAAAAAATCTTCTCCTCTCGAAACTTCTCCCTTCATCTATGCCTATACCAGTCCAATCTGGCCTAGCTCGCAATGATCTGGTAGTGATTCAACCACTGCCATTTTACGATTTCCCGCATTTTCACCAATTTCTTGTTTTTGGAATTTCTCTCCATAAAGATTCTCACAGAACCGGGATGGAACTTAATATTCTTCGAATTTATCCAATTCTGTGAATCTTTTCCCAACCACTTGGTTGTAGGCAAGTTTCGAGTGTTAACTTGCATTATCGATTACTATTATTTAGTTTTAAGGAAGATCCATCAATTATTCTAACTATTCTTCAGTGACATAAGAATTGATGTACTTATAATGGTCACCGGTACGAGTGGACTTAAAAGTCAATAAACCACCTTTAACAAAACCGTTTGAACTGACGATTTTTACTATTTATCACTACTACTTTCCTGATAGTGGATTTAAACCAGTAGATGAATCCTTCATTGGCAAATAAAAACTTATTGGGAATAATCTTATGCTATGGCTTTGTAAACTCAAATACACAGGGCTTCTGGCCTGTCCAAGATGTCCTTTTTTGTGAAATCAGACGGATTGTTTATTTGACGCTCTGGGACGTGCAGTGAATATCAGTTTGCGCACTAATTGGGGATATAACTATTGACGTTAAAAAGTGATTTTCTGGACGAAACATTTTGCAGGAAGTATTTATTTCCCGACCGGAACAAAGGAAATAAACAAGAAATTTAATGGCCCAGAAAAATTTCTGTTGACTTCTTCGTGGCATTTACTAAAAAATAGGTTTGTTGAAATTCCTAATCAAACGAAAAGTAGCCTTTTATTTTTGGCATTCATAAAATTGTCCTTGAGAAAAACTGCTGTCTGTGTTGGATAATTATCGCGCCATACTTAAAGAAAAAAGTGTGACAAGAAGTCGTCTGCAGCTCCTTGTTATTTACTTTTGTTCTTCTGCCAAGTTTTTGAAGTATTTTTCAGCTTTTTTGGTGCCAGTGACTCATTTTATTCAAGACTGACAAAAAATCTTACATTTAAATCTGAACAAAGCCGTGACACATAAAAAAAGGGTTGCAGACAAAGGTAGATATTGATGATTATTATTTATGGTAAATTGAGCCAATAGAAATTACAAATTAATAGTATTGACGGAGTATAAATGCCCAATTATACGCTTGACGACGTGGTTTGATCACTTCGGTTTTTTGGTGGGTCCAAGCAGATCCAAGAACGTGTGTTGCGAGAGTAAGTAAGTAAAATTAGTAGGTAACCACCTTTTGAAGTGACTCAGGAAGTGAAGAAACGCCTTAATTTGCGAAAAATACCTTTCGAATAGCTTGAAGTTTGAAAATTAGCGAAGTAATTTGAACACTAACGCTTTCTGAACACGCTGGCAGGTATTCTTGAAAACTCAGCTCTCAATGTAAAGCGAGCTAATGGCACCAATTATAAGGAAGAAGATGTGGAAACGATTTGGAATATGTCCACGAAGCTTCTGCAGAAGAAGATTTTGATCGGAGAATGCGCGTACTGCCAAAATAGGAGAGCTATAGGCGCTTCCAGTTATGCAGCTCTGTCAACTGGAGACAGTAATATTCTAGAAAACTATGATGAAAGCTCACCGGATAGCTTGCAAATAATTTCTACTAAAAATCCGCCGTCGAGTTAGCGTGGCGTGGCAGCGAGGAAGTTTTAATGATCAAAAATTCAAAAACAAATATATCTTGTGAAATCAAACAATTTTATTTTGTTAAATCCTCGGTTAAATCTACATTATATTTAACCTTAAAGTTGTGACGCGTTTCGCTAACACCGTAGCTTTTTCAAACGAATGGAGGTATAATGAGAAATTTCCAATTTATACAGTGCCTTAATACTAAATTATACGGATATTTAACAATAAAATTATAATCTATGTAAGAAAATACTTTATATTTCCTCAACCTTGTTTTTATTCACCCGCTCTATCATGGCGAGTGTTGTTAGAAATGACACCGACATACTTATGAATGTTTGACAGTGGAAAAATATTATGTCATGATTTTTTTGTAAGAATTAATATAAATTGTAATTAGAGAAAAGGATGGAAAAATAGACATTTAATGTCGTTCCTTTTTTTACAGGTCAGATTTTGTTAATAATTTGTAATAGAAAATAAAAAACTCTTAACAGGAGAAACTCAATAGTGTCTTTATTCAGTAGAAAATTACATCTTACAAAACGACATTATCGTCTACAATAATTCATAAATATGGAAAAGCTTTGTTTTGAATTCACGGTTAAAGCTGATGAAGATGTTAAAACCAATTTAATATGCCTAATATCCATTACTAGTCCAGAGGGCAAAAGTTATAGCTTGCCAGAGCAATATCAACCAGTTCGACTTCATCCAGAATTGAAAAATACTCCAATTTTCACAAAAATCAGGAACTCACTACAAAGAAGATACCAAACAAGAAAAGTATGGATGCCTCTAACAGAAAAATTGGAAAAAATATATATATATTTGAAGAAAATATCCAATTTCAAGATTATTTTTCGGAGGAAATAACAGAGGTTACAGGAATTGGTGCTATCGAAACTGGCATTACAAACGAAGCACTAACAAAAATCCTAAATGCAATTGCTAAGGAAGATAATAGCTTGAGAAAACCACAAAACTTGAAGAAATTGACGGAAAAGTTTGTTATAGAAAATTTTAAAGGTAAAAGTGCGAATGTTATCCAGTGGATAAGCCATTTATTGTTTATTAGATTACGCACTGAAAAAAGAGAGAGTTTTATTGGAATACAATAAATCAATGGATAGTCGCACCTTGATAGATCTAATTGCAGTGGGCTTACCAGACTTCATAATAGACAGGATCGATAGAAAAAGTCTAACTAATACAGAAGATCTTTTCAATGAATTGAGAAGTCTAGAACACTTGATAAAGAGAAAAATGGTGAAAGAGAAGAATAATAGTAGCATGAATATAAAGGAGAAAAAACCTTGTGAACTTTGCGAGAAGCTTAACAAAAAAAATCGTTTCCACCCTGAATCAGCATGTTGGTTCAAAACAAAAAATAAAGAAGACAAGAAGAATGATACAATAAGATGTAAGTATAAATAATTCAGAATTGGAATCAAACGTATCCTTAATAAATTCTAAGTTAATTAAAATGGAAAAAGAAAAAATAATTGATAATAAAAATATATTTCAAAAACGATCAATGGTGTGAAACAAACAGATGGACTAATATATGTATAGAAGCAAACATTTTGAATATAGAAAAAATGATACATGTCTTTGTAATAAACAGTGAAAATTTCAATTATGATTTCCTGATAAGCTTAGACTGTATAAGGAGTTTCAAATTAAGCCAAATGATAAACTAGAAATAAATCAAAACACTACTTCGAATTTAACATGTGAAGATTTAACAAGAACTAATCATGATTTTGGGAGGGGGAATTATGAAGATGAGACACTTGAAATTGAAGAAAATATACAAGACCGTATTATAATAAACTTCAATGAACATGTTGTTGAAGGAAACTTTGTTATGTCTACAAATCATCTAAATTACGAAGAAAAAATTGAAATCGATAGTCTAATTGGAATGTATAAACCGCTTTTTGCGAAATATAAATTTGATATAGGAACTGTGAAGAATTATGAAGCTAATATGACATATTAATAGATAAATATCCAAGTAAGAGACCGTATAGATGTACGATAGAGGATAAAAAAGAAATAGAAGCACAAATTTCCAAATTACTGGAAAAAAGATTAATTGAAAAATCCTATAGTTCATTTGCTGCTCCAGTAACCTTGGCATATTCATACCTTAAAACAATAAACTCACGGATCATATTGGCAATTAATGCATCTCTAATAAATGGGGATGCCAGATTAACCACAAAAAAAAAATTCCATCAAACGTATTGTTGTATGTCAGTTTTGTTTTTGTGCTGAGATTAATTCACTTAACGATCTCCGTTTTGCTTGTGGACGTTATTGGGAAACAAGACAGGATTTTCAAAAGTGAAACCAATACAGAGGAATCCAAATGACAAAGATAATTTCTTTTATCGGATACATTACAAAAGTTATCTGTGATAAACAAGAGGAGTCACAAAATTTTACTATGGAACATCAGTCTGTAATTTTCAAACTCTTGAGTTACTTGACGTCATTGAGGTGGATGCGTGATATGGTTGATATGGTTGATATGGTTGATATGGTTGATATGGTCGATATGGTTCAAACAATACCCTAGGTGTGCGTCATCGATTGTTAATGTCCTTTCTAACACATTACGTAGGAAAAAATGGAAAAAAGGGAAGGTCTGTGATTAATCCCAATCAATAAAGGACCCCTAAATTTATAACTAATGTTAATCCTAATCTTTGACGTGAGATATTCGATTAGTTGATGCTTGGATACGTGAAAGCGTGACCTATCAATCGGGAGAAGTTACGCATTCCAAATAGAATGCAGACCTACTTTTCGTAGCGGCAATGTGTCTTACGTCTTTTGCCAATGTCCCACTGACAGTTCTCGTTAGGTCTGTACTTTGTTGTTTACGCTCAATTATTATTCATGGAAAGTGAATATTGATCTTATTGTTATATATATTCAAATTATATAAAAAAATGCACAGGTACACGAAAAGGCATCAGCATTTTAAAAGTTGGCAAGAATTTTTAGTTAGAAAAAAAAGCTGGTAATTACTAATTTCAGCCTTTTCGAATTTGGCTGGATACTATGCTGTTAATTTTATTTATCAAATTCAATGTTAGTTATATGTAAAAATACCAAATAAAATAAAAGACATGCGAAAAACCCGAATATACGTAACAAACGATGACGCACACCAAAAAGGCCATTAAGTATTTGAACCATAATAGAAATGCTGCTACGAGAAAAATAGTTAACCTAAAAAAAATAAGTACAACTCTGTAATTAGCGATAAATTTTTTTTATTTTTTTAGACCACCATAATCAACTACACTGTATTTGATAAGAATAAATAAATATATTTTCAGACCATTTGCTATTGTTCGTTCAAGAATGTTTAAATTTTTAAGCAAAAACTCTTCGGTTTTTTGTAATAAAAACCAAAACAGGAAATTTAGTATTTGTACAGTGCAGCAAATTAAAAGCAGTCCTATAAATGGAGATAAAAAAAGGTAAGTTTTATTTATGTACACCATTATCATACAGAGTGTCGCACAATTATACAGCTGTTAAATTATTGGAAACATATTGTTTATAAGGAATTAATAATTATTCTTGGAACATCATTGTAAGTTATTTGTTAGTTAGTTCAGTTATTGAACATTGGAGGAACATTATTGGATCCATAGAAACATTTTAGACAACATGCAGGGTGGTAGGGTTATTCTGTTGAATATTTTGTACAGTGAAAATTTTATTTGTTATCTCAACCTTATTGCTAAGAGATTTTTCTATATATCCCTCAGCTTATATTCTCCATGTCTCCTTAAACTAGTTATGTCGGCACCAGAGTCAACCAATATTGTTGCAGATGACCGAGGAAAGCAGTGACCAGTGTATTCTTCACTGTTGTCACATCCAAGTAAGTACATCTGAAAAATCACAAATGCTCTTAATTTGTTTGTCTTCGAAACAGGTTTGCTAATCAAAATCTTGAATATATATTTCATATAGTTCAGAGTCATCTACAGACCCAGAAATACCAAATACTGAAGACACCTAAGAAATAAATAGATGTGCAATCTAAATAGGAATTAAAACCTGGTGAATTGTCTCAATAATCGAATTTGCCTTATCAGGAGCATACTGTGAGACGACAACATTATACCTATCTGCATAATCAAAAAGAACTTCTATAACACCTGAGATCCATGTTTCACAAACACATATGGGATCTAAGTGTGGAAGGTTTTCAAGTAAATTACAAATGTTTTCAAATCCATCCATATTCCAAAAACTATTTTCCGCTATTTTCTGCCTGTGTCCATTAGCCTTGTATTCTATTAATTGTTGATTGATTAATTTCAGAGTAATGATCATTGCTAGGAGTATTTGGTTTTGTGGAGAAGATAATTATCTTCTGCTAGCTTATCTTCTTATCTATTCCACTTCCATGTGATTCCAATTATTTCTTATTTTGGAAAACCTATTTTTACCCTTACCGGTATCCCCAATATGCTTTTATATTCCTCTTTCGGCTCTCGTTTGTTCAGACTCAATGAATATGGATTTCACTTTCAGCCTGCTTCTTCCTTTAAAAATATCAATCTCATCCTCCTACTCATTTATTTTTATTACACATCTTGTTTGACCAGCTTCATATCTTCTTTCAACTTTCGCCCTCAAGACAATTTAAGTTTTTAAAATTTTTTTTTTCTATTATCACTTAATTTTGGTTGCTAAACCAGTTTTATCTCTTGATTTAAAGAAATATGGGTGTTCGAAATTAATTTATCTATTTCAATATGAAACACTCACAAGTGACACTTTGTTTTTGTTTTTGCACGCGCTGATCACCTTTTAAATATTTTCACAATATAACATCTTAACAGTTTATTCCAAACATTTTGCGTGAGGTATTTCAGTTCGATATGGATAAGTTATAGCACACGAATTTATTGTTCAAAATCAGGATTACTGACTTATTGAATAGCAGCCCAGATCTTGAACAATCCGTGTTTTTCGACGAGTGTACTTTTTTGGTGGTGAAAGATGCATCGAGGAGTCTCTTAACAATAAGGTTGGGGAGGCAAATGAAATTTTCACAATACAAAATATTCAACAAAATAACTCCACCTCTCATATATTGTCCAAAATGTTTGTCATAGTTCCAATGATGCTCCTTCAATGTACAATAGTGAAGTGAATAGGAATTTTTTTCAAGAAACTTTCTCTGGAATGTAAAAATTCAAAAATTTCCCAGCTATTTATGAAAGTCATTATTCCTTAATGCTGAAGTACAAGCCGTTTCTCAGTTTTGATCGTTCTAATTTGCCTGCCCGGTATAATTTCGAAAGGCAACTGTCTATATTTTTTCGAATATTTTAGCTCCAACTATGAAAACCGTCAAAAATCAGTGGATCTCACTTTCGAGACGAAACAACTTTTTGAAGTGTTACCTGAAATAACTGAAGAAATACTGAAAGAACAGTTAGGTTACCATACCATGTATTGGAATTTGAGAGGAAGATTTTCAAAATGTTTGAATTATTCCCTACAGCTAGAGCCAAAATTTATATCTAGAGCCATATTCACTGTACACGCGTACAGATTGCTAGAAAAATCTGTTCAGTCAGTAGAAGATAGCTTAAAAAAAGCATGTATTCTTGGTTGGTGTAATAAATTGGTGAGTGTGTATTTTGTCAATAATAAATTGAAACTAATTCAATACATTTTACAGTTGGATGCTTCTTTGAATATAAATGATGACATTGCAGATGTATCAGACACCCGTTACGGCAAACCAACTTGGTACACAATGGTAGGAGTGAATAGCGCTATTCTGGATGCAGCTTTTTTGGCATCTGCCTCTCAATTTCTTCTTATTAATCATCTCTCTGATCATCCTCAGTACACTAATATAGAAAAAACGCTTCTAAGATCTTACGTTTATGCCAATGTGGCTCAAGAAAATGAACTTAAAAAGTATAAACTGGAAGATTTAGGAGATTACGATCAGTATGCGAAATGTTTCATGCTAACACAACCGATTATATCTGGTGCACTATATCTTGCAAATATTTCTGATAAAGATGCCCATAAAGCTTCAGAAAACCTTTGCTTTGAAATGAGTAGGCTTATCAAAATCGACGTAAGTATCACAATACAATTAAAGATCAATAGTCGTCCCGGCACTGTAGTGAAACGCCTCTAATACGATTATTAGAGTGAAGCAGTGTCGAGCGCGAATAGTACTTGGGTGGATTACCACTGGGTAATACCACCCTACACTAACTACCGACAAGTAAATTCACTTGCGTCAGAACGTTTGATAATTTTGATGCATCTTTTCTCTGGCGCCTTACACGTCTGTTATCATAGTACTGAACACTTTCTCGATTTGAACTAGCCAGAACTCGCCAAACGATAGGAGGGGTAAGGACATTTTCGGTAGCCCGTAAATCGACGAAGTGAATTTACTTGTCGGTAGTTAGTGTACGGTGGTAATACCGTCGTAGAGTCCGTACAGCCTGCAGCGGAGTAGCATATCACCGCTCACAGGCATTATACCAATAAGCATGAGTCGTCTTTCGGAGGAGACGTAAAGCCGAGGCTGGAGCACTAGTGGGTTCGGCAAAATTACCGGTTAGGGTTAAAGTACTTCTGGCGTCGCTAATTAGCTCCAGTTCCAGAAATAGACTTACGTTGTATATCCGAATGAGAAAACTCAATAGGTCACGAATAGTAATTTGAATTATATGGACTGCAAGTCACTGTTGAACAAAATGTCCATACAAGGTCATTCAGAATGACATGTAGTGTAGATTATATTCACCAAGACCTAGGAGCTTCAATTAAGCGTGTTCTCATTGCTTCTGTAATATATATACAGGCTATTATTTGAGTTCTAGAGGGGCCGTAACTAAGTTAGGATATTGTCTGCAACCATCCTCGTTGAATAAAGAGATACGAAAAGTTAACCAATATGACAATTGACAGTATAGGTTATTATATATATATATATATATATATTTGTCATTGCAACGTCGCCGCTTCTGCTGGAAAATCCTATAATCGAATATTTTCCAGTTAAATTTGAACATGTATTTTTCAGGACGATGTAAGGGGGGTGATGAGTCCACAAAGTGATAGTCAAAAAGTATGCACGGATATCCCCGCAGGAAGACCTTCTTGGTTAGTGAAAGAAGCTTTTAAGCGAGGTAGTGAGGAGCAAAGAAAAATTCTGGAAGAAAGTTTTGGCAAAAATAATGTAGATTCCGTTCCACAAGTTTATGAAATATTCCGAGAATTGCGACTGGATGATGTTTACGAAGAACTTAGGAGAGAATTCTACGAGCGAATTTTTTTGAAAATACAAAATTTGCCAAAAGTCTTACCTCCGCAATTGTATATAAACTTGTTAGATTGTATCATGAGTGGTTCAGGTCGAGTATAATATGTGACTTCATAAAATATGTTTTTTTATCTATTTATTGATAAATTATTGTGTAGGAAAAAAGACGGGAGAAAGTGGGTAGTACCAGGAACTTAGTTAGTCGTAAATTATTGTGATTTAATTCACAGGTGGGGTAGTTAAAATAAAATATACATAATTACTCTCTGTATATTTTCTCAAAATATTGCCTTTTTTCCAGATTAAATAGTAATGTTCAGTCGTGTATCTTTTCAAGTCCATTTTTAGGTGAAAAAAATGCAGATAATTGAAGTAATACGTCAATTAGAAATTGATGTATCATTTATTACTGTGTAATGGTCATTCAGTGAGTTGAACAGATTGGAACTTGATAAATTATCTACCAAGCAGTAACCAGTGAATAAACTGACTAGTCTGAGAACCTCATTTGGAGAATCAGGTATTCTGTGGAATGGATTTTGGAATCGTTTTCCAATTGGGGTCCCAAATAATCTTTGTGGAATTCGTGGAAAGCCCACAATTAGAATGTGTCCCAAGCGATTCACCTAATTGCTTCCTTGAAAACATATGTAGGTTATTAAATATACCCATGTATAATTTTCCATGAGGTTGAGGAACACTTACAAAATCACAAAGTGCTGACAGATTCCGGTGGAGCATCAGGCGCCATCTTGTAAAAAAAAGTTATAACTCGGAAACTTTGCAGTTCAGGGAAGAAGTTATTGCGACCATTATTGAAGAAAATCATTCATTCATTTAAACGGTTACCCTATCTAAGCTCATAACTCATGAAATATTTGATGTTCAGATATCATAATAAAATGAAAGAAAACATGAGGGGGATATTTTGTGAAAACCTATTCAAAATTTGTTTTTAGAAAAAACATGGAACAAATGAAAATTCAAGATTCCAAGTTTTCAAGCGGAAATCCAATTATAGTTGAAATTTCCCCTTCATCTTTGTTACTCTCTTCAGAGGAAGCTAAAGGAGACTGTGAATCCTTAATGAATTCTTTATTCTCATAGTCAAAATCGTGAACATCTATACTGACTCGAGGTTCCCTAATATATAAATATGCTTCCAAACGCCAGACCTTCGACATTCCGGAAATTTAATGCAAGGTTGATAAGAAAACGGTCAATTTAACTGGCGTAATGTTTACATCAAGTGTTCATTTATTTTGTAATTGGATGGGTTAACACGGAGGAAAATCGTCATACAGACCGTAGATAACATAACACTATACAGACTGCAGCGAATCACCGTAGAATATTAGGTTGATTACTAGGCTGAGTAGCATATCATAGATCGCAGGCATTATACCAATAAGCACAAAGTATGATATGCCGTCTTTCCGTTTTCGAATGAGATGCGAAACAGTGGTCCATGGATGCTATGCTAGATAAAGATCCCTACCACTGGCTGGAACAATAGAAGCAGGAACAGATCTACATCAAATGACAAAAAAACCTGCATTTCGCTATGTAGGTAAGTGAATTTCACGAGTCGATGGTCCATACAAAATGGAGACAGTGCTCTAGGGTTAAATGGAAAATAGTTCATTCGAAAAAAGTGAAATAACCCAATATTGTCACAGAAATAGGCCAGCTTACGAATAAGCACCGATTGTCTCTCGCTTTGGCCGAATTGTGCGTAGTATGCTAATAGTATTTGACTTAATGAATGCAGAGGAATATTTAGGTGATTTCACGCATATATAATTGATTTCACGTTAATAGGTAGTTAACATAAAAAGTTGTATCTATAATTTATTAGATTGAGTTATTCAAGGTTAAGTGGCCCGAGTAGTTTTGAATAAAATAAAATCGTTAGTTATTAGTTAATATATTTTTAGAGTGCTATTAATTAACATCATGTTTCTTTTGAGGGCCAATCGAAGAAGTGGATCGAAGTTTTTTAGTTCAAGTGGAATTTTAAACAAGTCAGTTCCTGTAGAAAAAGTAAGGTGAGCGTCATCATAGTATTCACCAAAAGTCATTTTCAATTCACATACTTTACTACCAAATTTTATTTCCTCACAATGAGATTTAATCTCTGGATATTTAAATTAGTTATTCATTTTATAATTCAATGGTTCTGCAACGGTTTGGTTTTATTGGTATTTTATTCTTATCATTTTTAAAATACTAATTGGTTATATTAGACATGCATCGAAGACTGTTTCGATGTAGGCAGCTATAAATTAATATAAACAGCTTATTCCATTCCCAACTATAAAATTGAAATTGCAAGGTGGCTTTCAGTACCTTTCGGTGATATTGCATGTATTTTCACTATATAACGATTACCTACCTGGAATTACAAAAAAAGCTTTGTATGGTGATTTCATGAAAATAATGGAAGAAATTGTTCAATAGATTAAATGCAGTTCTATTGCCCCATGAGCGCTTTTACCCTATTCTCTCCCATTGTTTATTGGAACTTTAGTTCTTTACACCAGGTTATGTTTGAGCGACCAGGGGTCGCGACGCAAAAGATCTGACCGTTACGCGTTACGTTACGCTACGTTATGTTACATTGCTTCGTTATGTGCCTTGCTTTTGCGTGCTTGTGCCTCCTTAGTCTCTCTCTCGTTTACGAAGCAGCGATTCATAATAATAAATATGCTCCTGCCCGGATTCGAACCCGGGCCGCCCGCGTGCAATGCGAGCATTCTAACCACTGAACCACCGATGCTATATTGAAATTCTATGCAAAGCTGGTATTCGCAGTGCTAGTTATCTACTTGAATTTGTTCGGATAAATTTTTACTATTATTTCCATAATTTTTTTTGCGCGATTAAGGGGTCTAGCTACTTTTCGAAATACAGGGTGTTGAAATTTTGAAAAGTTGAATGTTTTAATTCGATAACTTTAAAATGGATGGATAAATTGATTTGACATTTGGCGGGTAGTTTTTAAATGTTAAAGGGCATATTTTGAAAGAAATTGTAGTTTGTGCAACTAGTGTGGATATGATGGCCATATCGCACCAGGACGAAGATGGAGCACGACGCTGTAGGCGGAGTGCTCAATCGTTTAAGTGCGATATGGACAATCCACACGAGTCGAGCAGCATATTTTTTCTACGACCCACTTAGGTAAAGATCTAGAAAATAAACATTTTTATAAACTGTAATATAACTTCAAATTAAAAATTTAACAATTCAATTTTATGTTTCCACTAATTTTGTGGTAAACGAATGTCCAATTTGTATAATGCTACGGTTTCCTTTTTTAAATATACGATGCTGTTATAAGTAGATGTTGCCAGTCGGACTCCCTCATGGAGGGTAATGTACCATTATCTATAATAATGAATATTCTGCTAAATATTTCAAACGTCTACCTGTTGTCGTTATTAATATAAAGCAGAATGATTATTTAAAAATAAAATTAACAATAAAAAAAAATTCCTCGCGGGGAATTGAACCCGGGTCTACCGCGTGAGAGTCTGGTGTGCTTACTACTCAACCACCAAAGAATATGCAAATTGTTTATCTATAACGTCAGATGTATTACATAACTTTTGCTTAAAAGGAACTAAAGTTCCTACCGTGTGTCCCGCGACACGTTCTACCTTTTTTTTCATGTTTGTGTCGAAAACGTTACCGCAAGTGAACTAAATCATAATCAACGTTCCAACATTATAAAATAAACAAAATCACCCTGACAATTTTTTCAATCTTCAGTTCTTCTAAGAACCCTTCCAAATACTCTGAGACTACTTACATATCACTATTATAATTTCAGATCAAATTATGAAGCTCGTCAGCTACAAATTGACTTACTATCTGAAACAAAAGCGCTGATGTCAGCTCTTCCAGTGATTCGGAACGAGATTTTAGATGAGCAGCTAGTTCACCACCAGAAATATCCGGGAGTAAGAGAGAGGTTTGCAAAATTGATAGATTACCATATGAACCTTGAGCCGAGCTATCTTTCGAAATCAATATTTTTTGTCCATGCATACAAATTATTGGAAAAGGATATCCTAACAGACCATAAGTTACAGTTGGCTTGCATTTTGGCATGGTGTCATAGACTGGTAAGTGGATACAAGTCAAAGCAGTTTGGATAAATTGCCTGTATGACTTAACTGGTGTTGGAATTGGGGCAGTTCTGAATTCAAAAACACCTCAAAAGCTACAACAAGATCCATGCCATAACTTTTCTAATTAGTTCCTCTGATTGTCGACAGGGATGTGACCCGACCACCATTGTTTTTCATATCTAGAATATATTTGATCTCTCCAATGCTCAGGTTCCTTACTTATCCTCATTCATTCTTTTTTGGGATTGCTCATTTTTTCTGTCACAATTTGAGCTGCGTTCTGCAAACTCCCTTATTGCTTGGAATTTTCGACTTAAAATCTACTAAAATAGGCGAAATTTTTTCCCATAATCGATTCGTGGAGACTAGACCGTTATATCTTTCCAATTAGTCGAGTTTTGAGTATCTTTTGTTCTGAAAAGTGGATTCTCGAAAATTTCATGACTATTTGGAAGAGAAAAAATGGTTTCATATAAAAACAAGGTTGTGTCGGTCAATTTTTGATCCCAAAAGCCCCGTGAGATGAATTTTGTTACCTATTATTTATTTAAAATAATAAGGCAAGATAAATTGCAACGGCGATTCAATGTGGAGAGCACCTCAGGTGTGAATTCGGAGACCAAACTAATATCAGTTCAGGAAGTAGTCTTACCGGTTCCCAGGTAATCCTACACTTTATTTAAGTTATTGAAGTTATAATGAAGTTATATTGAAGTTAATGAGATAATAAATGGAGTTAAGAAACCAAATTAATTTAATAAATTGATAAATCAAGTTAAGAAATGTAATTAAAGTTAATCAAAACAGGTACGTGGGCGCCACCCTGAATAATATTAGTCGACTTGTTTTTCACCTCACTCTCTCAGCTCTCTATCAACAAACCTGGAAATGTTGGAAAGGAAGGAATATGAACAACGTTGTTAAATTTACAAGTTGTATAATGACTTTAAAACTAATATCACAGTGAATAAAAAAAATGTTGTTGTTTGTTGAAGCACGTTGATTTACTTTCCTCAATTTCTTCGGACAGGTGTCTGTTAATCCATGGGAATTCAGTTCATGGTACTACCTCATGTCACCGGAATGTCACGTACAAATTGGCAGGTACAAAGTCGCAGGTACAAATTTTTTTGTCGAAAATTTCAAAGGAAGGAAGAGGTGTGGAGATATTTCGCGATACTAACTGCCTTTTGTTAACTTTCCTATTGCTTGGAATTATCGACTCAAAATCCAATTCTTTATGTAAAATTTCCCCCTGAATTGATTTTTGGAAACTAGAACGTCCTTTCGATCCAATTAGTTAAGTTATGAGCATCTTTTGTTCCGAAAAGTGATTTTTCGAAAATGTCATGACTCTATTTGGAGGAGAAAAATTGGTTTTATACAAAAACAATTTGTGCTAGTCAATGTTTCATAGTGTCTTTGGTTGAACTAATACACTTTCATGATTTGTTAGCTTTTCCATATTCTGTGTGATAGTTTCCTGAAAATCATGTAGTATTCTCTTATCGTTTGTGCAGTATCTTCGGTGGTTAGCCGATTCTCTCAAAATATATTCTTACTGTAAGAATATACTTAACCAAACTTCCCCCCAGCCCTGAATAGGATGTTGAGATACCTCACGGAAAGGAGTGGCAAGACCCAAGCTTTCCCGAGAGACCTGGTTTACAGACGAGTCAAAGACTGGGGAAGTAGAGGTGTATAGTGAAATGAGGAATAAAATATATGCCTTCACACTAAGAGAACACACCTCTGTATTTCAGGCGGAGATTTGTGCTATCCTAGAATCAGACAATCTTCGGAGAAGCCAAAGTGCTACCTCAAGCATTCAACATGCATCTAGATGACCTAAATCTTCTACTCAAAGGTACGGGAATGGCTGGGTGGGAGGAATAAATGTGGGAGTGAAGTACAATAATCCAACAGACTGCAGTGCTCCCAGCACAAGAACAGCTCCCAAATACAGAATTAGAATCCAAACCAAATATAACAGAACTTTAAATCGAGAGTTGTTCATCTTATCACTACTTCTATAGAACTTATATTTCAGTGACACTATATTTTAGATAGATGCCTCTTTAATTTTGAATGATGACATTGCTGACGGGTCCGATTTCCGCTATAACAAAAGTACATGGCATACGTTGAATGAAGTAGGAGTTAACAAAGCTATTTTGGATGCTGCTTTTCTGGAAACTGGTGCAACTTTTCTCATGCTCAATCATTTTTCTTCTCATCCTCAATATTGTAATATTCAAAGGACGATTTTGAGAACGTATTCGTACACGAATGTTGCTCAATTAATGGAAGTACAGAAACATAAAATTGGTGAGCTGAAAGAGTATCAAGATTTCGTTAAGGTTTATGCTTTCATTTTGCCGGTGGTGAAGTCCGCTTTATACTTAGCGAATATTGAGGACCCAACTGCGCATTTGGTAGTTGACGAATTGGGCAAAGACATCGCTCAATTTTTAAAAATTGAAGTAAGTTGAAATATCATAATTCTGGATTTAAGAGGCACTGAATGAGTTTTTTTTGTTTTATTGATTTCAGGACGATGTTATGTGTGTATTTAGACCATTTTCTGAAATACAAAAACCTTGTACAGACATATCAGAAGGAAGAGCTTCGTGGTTGGCTATAGAAGCATATAAAAGAGCCAGCCGATCTCAGAAGAAGATTTTAGAAGAGAATTATGGAGTAGACAATCAAGCTTCCGTGGAAAAAGTATATAATATTTTCAGGGAGTTGAGGCTCAAAGAAGTTTATGATAATTTTAAGGTGGAATTTTATGAAAAAACTTATTCGAAGATACATCAAAAGCTGCCAAAAATAGTGCCAGCTGAATTATTCTTAGATCTGTTGGACTATGCCATAGCTGGACAATATCGAGTTTAAAAGACAAAAGAATACGTAGAATAACATATCAAATGTTTTCTTCAAATCAATCAACTTCATTGTTTTTGCTTTGAAATTCCAAAAATAATTTGATCTTACCAATTTTATTCATATCTCCTCATGGAAAAAAACACTAAATACATTTTAAACATATCCTTCATTCCTACCTGCAACACATTTTTTCCAACGATTAATAGCTATTTAACTAACAAGTGCGGGGAATGATTTTTTCCGCACGAGTCTTCCGTTCACCGAACGACGTGTAGCAGCCAAGTGCGGAGAAACATTCTCCGCAAGTGTTAGGTACAATAGTTTTTCTACGAGCGTGAGGAGAGTCAACAGAACTAATCAAAAGTTGAGATATTTTTATCTGATTATAAGTGCTTATAGTTTATTTAGAAACTTATTTCATTGGATTATTGATAGAGTAAACATAAAGTAAAATATTAGTAACAATAATTGTTACATGTCAAAATATAATACCTAATTATTTATTTTATAAAAAAAATATTAATTAACTATAATTACATTTGAACAATAAAAACCGTTGACTTAAATATTTGTTTTTATTTATGAACTATTTTACCTATAAAGCACGCCTCAGCGTGTTTGAATCGAACTTTAAAAAACGTGCGTGCTTTAAAGTTACCGTGGCAACATCAACAACTCGAGAAACGAAGTCTAAATCTATGGTCTAAATCATGTCTAAATGGCAATTTTTTCAATATTGATCTGACAGGAGTAGTTTGTAACGTCAAAACTTCCATTCGAACAATATTTATCAATGTCAAATTTCTAAATTAAAATGGAAAGTGCCGTTGGTATTGTTTGAAATATTAATATTTCGTTAACTGTATAAACCCTCACTTCGTGGAATCTACTCATCATATGGTTTTAAATGAAACTAACTGTTTCTAAATGACTCCACAATATATTTGTAAAAATGTGTAAATTGCAAGTAAATTATTGACAATTGTTTCGATATAAATATCATCGTCAGAATGACAGAAGTTACTTTTGACATGATGTATACTTGATATATATTTGGCTAGTCCAAATAGTGTCCTATCTAGTGATTGACTTAATATATATGAATAGAAAAAAGAAGAAGATTTTACAAATAGTAGCTTTGATATTATTAGCCCTATGGGGATATTCTGGATATCTTTGTCCCATTTAAGATCAGTATAACTGTGCAATGATATAGAAAACCAGGAAAACTATATCTGCTGATCTTTACAATTATTACTTAAGAAGACAGTTTAATAATGGAGAACTTCCTAGATTCAGCTGTTCATTGAGGACTTCATATTGTGGGTCTGTTGAGTGTCTTCTAATTTCTAATTCTTCGAGGAAGTCCAGTTCTTGCTCCTTATCACAAACATGTAGTATTTCTGGTTCTGTGTTAGGTGTTACTGAATGTTTAGTGTCAAGTAGGTGTTTTGCATAATGTGATTTATCTGGTTGTTTTAATATGTATGCTCGTAAGTGTTCACTGTACCTAATTTCAAAATTACGACTGGTTTGACCAAGATAGACAGCATTACAATCCGGACATTTAAGTTTGTATATCCCAGATTTTCTTAATGGGGTTATTTTTGTTTTTACATTTAGCAAATTTCTACCTACATTGTTTTCTGTTTTAAAAGAAATTGTTGTATTTGTTGCTGAAGATATTATCTTTGAAATATTATTGGAAATATTACCAGCATAAGTGATGGTTTTGTAATTTGTTACTTCTTTAGTTTGTTTAGGAAATATTAGTTGTAACGCCATCTTTTTCTCTTCAAATGGTTGAATTCGTGATGTATATATGATGTATACCTTGCTTTGTCATGGAAATGAGAAAAACATAAACTAATTTGTATTTTGATGGAAGTTCTACCTTATTGAGTTCTGTGAATATCAATAGTATTAATTTGAATATCATTTCCTAAGATTTGTTAAGTCGAAATATCAATCATATGGTTTTAAATGAAACTAACTGTTTCTGAATGACTCCACAATATATTTGTAAAAATGTGTAAATTGCAAGTAAATTGACAATTGTTTCGATATAAATATCATCGTCAGAATGACAGAAGTTACTTTTGACATGATGTATACTTGATATATATTTGGCTAGTCCAAATAGTGCCCTATCTAGTGATTGACTTAATATATATGTATAGAAAAAAGAAGAAGATTTTACAAATAGTAGCTTTGATATTATTAGCCCTATGGGGATATTCTGGATATCTTTGTCCCATTTAAGATCAGTATAACTGTGCAATGATATAGGAAACCAGGAAAACTATATCTGCTGATCTTTACAATTATTACTTAAGAAGACAGTTTAATAATGGAGAACTTCCTAGATTCAGCTGTTCATTGAGGACTTCATATTGTGGGTCTGTTAAGTGTCTTCTAATTTCTAATTCTTCGAGGAAGTCCAGTTCTTGCTTCTTATCACAAACATGTAGTATTTCTGTAGTATTTATAATTTCAAAGTGCACCAATAAAAAAATTGCGTAAAGTATTCGTGGATAACTGGTTTTTGAAACACTTGCTCTATTTCGAGCACTCCAGCTTCGCCGTCGTGCTCGAAAAATCGCGCGTGTGGCTTAATATCCACTTATACTTCAATATACTATTCTCTCCGATGGATATTGAACGTCAGTTTTAGTGACATTTATCGATCATAGAAATTTACTGCCTAGGCCAAGGAGACTAGATGTAGGAACACATACTTTGTATATAAAAAGTGGCCAACAAAAGGTGTTAAAGTGGTGGCGCTAGCATACCAAAAGGGTCAAAAGTGTTCAGAGGAGTGATAGCGTGGAAAGCTATCCAATTTATAATTATTATTCCATCAGGTTACAATTTTTATGCTTGATTTGAAAAAATTGGGAGGAAAAAATGAGTATCTATTATACCTTATCTGGTGCAGTTTGGTTGATGGTGAGTATCTTCAATATTATTATATTTATATTTTGTATACTTCAAACCAGTAATTGAAAAATATCCTACAAAATTCTACATATTGTTGTTACAGATAATGCCTAAGAAATTATGATAAATATAAATGATAGCCACAGAGAACTCAGTGGGTGTTACTGTGCAGTATTAAACTCCGTTTCACGTGAAACGAACCCACTTGAAGCTGCAGTCGTATCTGTATCTGTAAGAATTTGGAGGGTGGGTGACCCTCACAGCACTTAGGCCACAATTGGCCCACTGTGCATCCTTCCGAGGTTCAGACTTCCTTCTGGCTCATCATCCAGCCTACTTGTTTGAAGTAGGCGATAACGTTGCCGGAAGTAAGCTCCCTCATGCTGGCTTGTGTTAGCCTGTACTCGCCGAATACGGAAAACCTAAATTGAGAGAATGTCAGACATTCACAAAGAATGTGTTCGACAGTCTCATCTTCCTGTTCACATCCTCTACAGAGTGAAGTGTCAGACAGACCCAGTCTGTAGAGGTGTTTTCGTAGGTGGCAGTGACCGGTCAGAATACCCGTAGCTGTCCGAAGGTTCTGTCTGTTCATAGTCACGTATTTTTTGGCTACTTTGCTGCAGCAGTTCCTTGGCAAGCTTGCAGCCTTTTGCATCGTCCCATCTTCCCTTAAACTTATCAAGGGAGTGTTCCTTTATTAGGTCAATCATAGCCGATGCCGACAGACCAATGAAAGAGCCAGGTCCCAAGAGTTTTTGGGAGGCTGCTTTCCTGGCTAGTGAGTCGGCAATGTGGTTACCTTTCGATTTACTGTGCCCCTTGATCCAGCCTAGAGTGACTTCGTTGTTGCTACAGGCTTCGATCAGGGACAGGTGACACACCAGTACTAGGCCTGATGTGATACGTGTTCTGTTCAGGGCTAGTAGTGCTTGTCTACTATCCGTAAGGATGTGAATTTTATTACCTATCTTTCTTTTGGTAATCTCTTTTGCGGCGATGTAGATAGCAGTGAGCTCTGTTTGAGCAACGCTGACATTTCAGCCCATCGCCCATTTGATGTTTAGATTCAGAGATCTGGAGTAAATTCCACATCCTGAGCCCATATTGGTTTTAGAGCCATCCGTGAAGATGCGGAGTGCGCCTTCTTCTGATGTGTCTTGTGTGTTATATTTAATGATTACCTTGTAGGGCCCGTGGAAGGCATATTGTGGAGAGATTGCGTCCGTATTTGCCCACAGCAGTGGGACCTCATTGAGTGCCTCACGCCATAGGTTACGTCTCAATCTACCAGATCCTACGACAGGTTGTATAACGGTAGAGCGTGAGCGTGTCATGGTCATCAAAATAACCTCCCTGGGCCCAGATTCTTGAAACGGAGGATCTATGTTCTCATGAGAAAAGTGGGCGGAGTTCTCTCGAAAGTGTCTAAATCATATTCTTGAATAGATGTGACAGTTCACATCACCGATTTTCGAGAGAAGTGGTTTCTACTACTAATATTTAAGGGAACGGAGCGTTCCCGGGCGTTCGTGTAAATTATTTTGACCACAGCACACATATGTGCTGTGATTTTGACGTGGGGAAATTAAGATAACCTCAATTTGGCTGGGTTCTTGTTTGAAAAATTTACTTTGGATATTTTATTTTAATTTTTTTTAATACGAGTGGAAGTAGATTACATGGTTCAAAAATTTTGATCGACGATGGAAGGAAGGGCCGCACTTTATGGGATTGTTCTTAATAATCTTCAAGGTAAGTACATTATTTATCCATCTAAAATGAACACATAAGAATTGAAATGAGTTGAACCGATAATAGTTGTTAACAGCTTTTTACCATATCCAATGTCGATAAACTTTATCACGAAAATACTTCCACTCTTCCACTTTTTTCACAGCCAAATCGCACAAAATACAGAAGTCAAAAACACAAATACCCGCCGAATTACAAACTTTGGTTATGTTAACAGGTTCTTCTTCTTACTTGCATTTTAATCATAGAAAAAGTATAAATATATACTTTTTCTATGATTTTCATCATCATTTTTTCTTCTTCTTTCTTTCAAATGGTGTGCTTTAGCTATAAAATATCTGGCAACATAGCATCAATCATCCGCATGACGTTTCACATCACTAGTGTTCAAGAATTAGATTTTAGAGTACCGCGTGAACGTTGGCGGATCGGAATGTTCATTTTGGTGAAGTAACATTCCTTTTCTCTTGAACTCGAGAATCAGGGCCCTGATGTGTATGTCAAGGGGAGTGAGACCAAGGATCACCTCCATCGCTCTGGTTGGTGTGGTTCTCATGCCTCCTGTTGTATTGAGGCATGCTGTTCTCTTAATTTGATCCAGTTTACGGACGACTGTCAGCTGGTTTGCTTTAACTCCCCAGGCAATCGCGCCGTACGTTAGCATAGGTCTGATGATGGCAGTGTAGATCCAGGCAGTAATCCAGGGTGACATTCCCCAGGTACATTCCCCAGGTTCTGCGACAATGTTCATAAGAGATGTATGCTTTTTTACTCTGTTCTCTAGATGAGAGTTCCATGTTAACTTACTGTCAAATGTGACACCTAGATATTTCACCTCTGATAAGAACTTAAGTTCGGTATTTAAGAGCTTTGGCACTTGATGTTTTGCAAGCTTTCTTTTTTTTTTCGTGAAGAGTACCATTTCTGTCTTCTTTGGATTTATTGACAGAGAATGGTCTTTACACTATCGTTCTATGATGTTGAGGGCCTCTTGCATTAGAGCACAGAGTATCTCCTCAAATCTTCCTGTTAGCGGAATGACTAGATCATCTGCATAAGCTATTGTGTATAGGTTGCCAATCGTATGCGCGAACTTGTTGTCAAAACCAGCGCCATATTGTGAAATTGACATTCGACTTCAAATCAGTAGCGTAACGGTTTTATATTTTGTATATTAACAGAAAATTAGAAGATTAAAAATGTATTTATCGTATTATGTAAAGTTTAAATAGAACATATTTGGTAATTCTTTGAAGTTTCTCAAGATATTTTCACATACAATAGACATAGGTATATGGAAATACTTGATATCGTTGGAATATTTATACTTCCAATTAACGATTGGCGATCGTTTATAACTCCAATGGCATGAAACGGTCGTTACGAGGCGACATAATTAAACAAGACCGATTTTGGCGAAAGACAGTTGGCAAACTTCACGTGGCTTCTTCTTATGTGAAACTGAGCATAATTGAGACTTTTCTCAGCACATCGAAGAGTTACAAGTATTGATTAAAAGTAAATCCAATGGAGAAGGAATTTCTTTTGAATAATTCCGATGATATGGTCAAAATCAACACCAATTGTTGTTCCAAAAATGAAAAACTTAATTTTGATGTTTCATATGTAGCTGAGTTTTAGTGCTTAGAATGTAAACACCGTCACTACAGCCACAACCTTCTCGAAAAACGGGAATTGGGACTCGGGCAACAGTCTAACCCAAGAAGACAGCCCATGAAATAGTGCTGGTGGATAATTGAGTCCACAGTTCCTTTTTCTTCAGTAATTCAGAGAGTGGTTATAGGGTTTCATAATATTCAATTTTCATTTTATTTTCTTTATAATATTTTCTAGTAGTTCCAATTTAAGTTTAATGAAATGATTGAAATTCTTACAATCAGCTATAAATTATTTAAAACGTCACTGTAAGTTTTTTGACACCATCATACGCTCTACATATGATAGCTTGATAATATATTTTTACATATTTGATAGTAGCATAATGGTGGGGATTGCGTGAAATGAATATTAGTAGGAACAGAGTTCGAATCCTGGTCGCAGTGGTAATTTTAATTTAATATCTTGTAAAATTTTAATATAAACAAGCTTAAATTTATGCGTGTAATGTGACCTTTCCATCATCCACACCCATCATTCACTGTTGAATGAATATACTTGTAGAAGCACACGTGAATTTCAACATCAATAAATAGTACAGGTAATGAAGCTCAAAAAAAGGTAAAACCTCGCAATTTTTTCGTCCAACATGGATTGACTTGAAATTTTAACAGGAGGTAGGTGATAGCCGAAGATTTAAAATCTATATCGAACCGAAGGGCGCTAAACGGCTTTTAGGGGTGAAAACTACCCTTATTTGTCAAAAATCATAAAATAACATTTTAAACCTGAAAATGGGTAAGATTTGGTTTGGATAAGTTGAATAATGATTGTTTTGAGCTTTGGAATACAATTTCATCATATTTCAACCCTTAAAAAGCAGCCCCTGTTACAGCTTAATGTAAAAAAATCACGAATTCTTGAAAAATGATTTCGCCTCTGATTGATTTGCATAAAAATTTGGGATTAGGCTCAACTCTCCCTCTGCTTTATATATCATGTCATGCCGACGAACCCGATTGTTTCTTAGGGGTGAAAACTACTCCAAAATGTCAAAAATTAAATAATAGCATTATAAATCTTAAGATAGGTGAAAATTGGTTTGAATTAGTAAAATGATGAATTTGTTACATCTCAAAATACAATTTTATACCTTTTCAACCCTTAAAAATAATAAATAAACCGGTTTTGTACATAATTATGCTTCCAAGTGTACTATACTATACTATTGGAATTTTTCGAAAAAAAAAATCGATTGGTTTTTTTAACGTATATCCTTCATTTTTAATGATAAAAAGTTAATTCAAGAACGATTTCTTAAGGTTTTTCAAGAACTACAAGGATCTGTAAGTTAAATCTCTTTAGACGCTTCCATTTTTAAATGGGGTGAGTTTAAAGGGCTAAGAAAAGGTGATGCTCGTGCGTAAATAGACGTTTTAAACGGCTATATTTCGTCAAATATTAACTGTACCAAAAATTTACTTACAGGAAAATTAACTTTGCCTTTACCTTCAATATTTCCGGAGTTATTTTGAAAGAAAGGGTAAAAAATACAAAATTATGAAAAATAACTTTTTACTTTAAGCCATAATTTTTCGAAAACTATGAATTTTAAATTGGTCAAACTTCTTGGACATATTAACCATACATGTACAAAGAGAATTGCTCAAGGGTAAAGATCAATGTTAATTAGGGGGTAGTTAGAGGGTTGTTTTCACCGATTTTTTTGTATAAAAAATTCAGTACTGACATTATTTTTGTCATAATTCACTCAATTTTGATGCTACAGACCTTTTTTTAAAAAGAAATGTCTAATTATGCTCTTTGAAAAAAAATCTTTGAGTTTTCTTCGAAAAATGCATCATTTTTCCGGTATTTGGCTTTGAATCTATCACAGCTAATCATTGATGGGCCATATCTCGGTTCCTATTGGTTTTAGAAAAATTATAAAAACAGGGTTTTGCTTGTTTTTTTAAAAGCTACAGTTTTGCTCTCCACAGTTTTTTTGATAAAATGCCTAATTCTCGTGTTATCCGTGAAAAACATATCAAAAACGTTGATTTTTTCCTCTAAAAAGCGTTACTTTCAATCGCGAATAACTTAGAGAATATTGATTTTACAAAAACGATGTGTGGAACATTTTTTGCTTAGAATCACTTTTTCAATCGATTCCTGTGGTTAAAATGTAATAAAAAGTTTTCACCCCCGAGATAGGGTGGCAACCACCCCCAAGGCTTTAGAGCCCTTCGGTTCGATATAGATTTTGATCCTTGGGCTCTCACCTACCTTCTGTGGAAATTTCAAGTCAATCCATCCTGGACGAAAAAATTTCCAGGTGAAATGCTTCATTCCCTGAACTAAAACAGTCGTGGCAAAAGTTATTATACAAGACATTCTCCACTCATAGCGAGATCCAACAAATCCATAAACAATTGTGGCGGTAACCTTTTTGGTAATCCGTCCTGTATTCTCAAATACATTTTTTCGTAAAATTCCTCAGTAAGATCTTCGAAAACTTCATTTAAACGCAACTCCTTGAACAGGTTATAACATATATTCACAGATACTTTGTTATTTATCCCATAATGTTCACGTAAGAGTTTTCTTTGTACTTCATTACTTCTTTTAAAAGCTTCCACTATCAACCACGAGCTCCTTCCTTCGGAAATATCTGTACATTCCTTTAGAGTATCAGTGAAAAGAGACATTATTCCCTTAACATCATCCTGAAAAATATACATTATTCATACTTCGTCAACATATGAATTTTGGGTTGTTGCATACTGAGAGCGTGCCATCAATAACGCAGCGTATTAATACTTAATACTCACGTCAACTTTTTGATAATAAGCAATACTTGAACAAATCTCTTCTGTCGCGATATAAGCATCCCTGTCATCTATATTTGCTAGATGAAGAGCACACACTACAACCGGTGAGCATGCGGCTTGGAATTTGATAAAATTTTGAAATTTTTCCAATTCTTCCAATTTATATTTTCTAGTCTCGCACATTTGAGCAATATTTGTACAAGCGTAAGACCTCAATATTTCTCTTTGGATATTGAAATGTTGGGGATGTTCGGATAGATGATTGAGGATTAAAAAATGACAAGCAGACTCCAGAAATGCAGCGTCCAAAATTGCATTATTAACTCCTACGCCATCAACGTTAAACCATGTGGGTTTGTTGTAACGTAAATTAGTAACATCTGCGATGTCATCATCCATGCGTATCGAAGCATCTATCTAAAACAAATAAAATAACTCCATCACTAACATACACATTTAAAGAACTTTTTTGAATTTATATCAATCCCAGTAGGGACAGAGTAAGTGCTTAGCGGACAGATTTTGGATTTTGGGGAGTAAAGCTGTCTCTGAAAGGATCAAACTCCGTATTGGAGGTCTCAATTACAATTTTTATTATAATTTGGTCATTTTGCCCGCGTAGTTTCAATAACGATATCATTAGATATAATCGTCAATATATTTCTTTCCAAATGCGTGTTCTTCAAAGATATCGATCAATTTTGTCAAACAAAACAAGTTTAATTTTATATTCATCATCAAGGACATGATCTACTGTGAATGGAGAATTTGACAACAAATTTTCTGCAATCTTAAACTTCGGAGTATTATTGATTGTATAGTTGTTGATTTTTTTCATCAGTGTCAGATAGGGACCAGAATTTCTTGGAAAAACCTTATTGTTCTTGATAACGATATCTGTAACGCTACAAAAACGTAGAATTGGAAAATATAGAAAGATTGTGGTTTTATTTCACAAAATAATCATGATAATAATGTTTGATTGGCTGGAAGGATTATTAGAATTGTTATTATCTATTGGCTTTTAGATGTCTTGGAAAATTTTCAGTCATTACCAACTTTTCACATACCTAACTTCACACGAGCTATGACTCCAATAGTCATACACCTGAAACGTTGCCCATAGTTCATTGAGTGGTTTCTATCTAAGAGCGCAAATTACAACTGATTTTGGACTATTTGAAGCTCAAGTGAACCATGAAGTTTTATTTGGCAAGCTTCAGTCTGGTAGTGACAGTGTTGTGATCCGCAGATCAACAGTGGTTGAAGAATAAAAAAACTCTGGGGTATTCAATACTTCGTTTATTCCCTTGACTAATTTACGATGTTACACTGATGATTGCTCTTACAAGTCTCCCTTTTTGTTCTACTTTATATTCTTAACAATAGTTGCCACTCGAGAAGAAGATAAGTTTCTATATTTTAAAAGTAGCTAAATTTGCAAAAACGAGCAGTTTCTATGAGAAAAAGTGGAACTAAAACTTATTTCCTTTTGAGACTGAAATGCATTCTAAGAAGTAAGCTTGACTTAACAAAAAGATAAATTGGATATAAGATTATATTTTATATCAAATTTAATTCGTGACATTAAAAGTAAAAACTGAATTGATAAGAATGAGCCTTAAATAACATGTCTCTTATTCGAGGCATCATGTGGGCGAAAGTACTGATAAAGAATATAAAACAATAAAAATGTGGTTGAAGGAAATATTGATTATTTAAAATAGAACATAATAATAATTACTATAAAAGTATAAAGAATATAGTAAGGTAAATAGGAAAAGTAAGTGAATAGTAAAATGAAATAATACGTAACCTCCTAGGTTACAACGACAGTTTAATTAGTGATAAATAAGGTTATTTGAAAGGTACTTTACCATTTTATGACACCAACCAAGAATACAGGCTTTTTTTAGATTATCTTCTGTGAGGCGAGATGGCTCTTCCACAAGTCTGTATGCATGAAGACTGAAAAGAGCTCTGGATATATTTCTTGGTGCCAGATCGAAAATGTTGTAGTCCATCAATTTGGAATATCTTTCTCGTAAATCTGGGTATTCTTCATGGTAATGTAATTGTTCGTCCAAAATTTCCTTTTTTATTTCGGGAACAACTTTATTCAAATGTTCTATTTCAAAAGATAGATCCAATATTTTTGTTCGATTTTGATAATTGGGACTGAAAATAGAAAAAATTTTAAACCTCCAAAAAACATGGAAGATAATAATTGAGTTGTTATGGCCATTAATCGATTGAGGAAAAAGCTTGACTTGTATGTAAATTAGTGCCTGTAGCCCAGGTAATCGTTGTTGCTTCTTAGTCTTTTTGAAAAAAAATTTCAAAACTTATAAAGCGTTAGAATAATTATCATCTTGCGATATCTGGGTACTTACTTCTAGGATCAAACTTACCATTTACTTACTGCTTGACTAAGTTTTTTATGTGAATTCAAGCAAACTGAAATATTTGATGTATTCACAAAAATATTAGAAATTTTCTTCAGCATTTCGAAAAAATTTTATGATTACTTTGTGAAAATCAGAGATCGAATGTAGTGTATTTATACGAAAATATTCAGATCTGATAGATTGATACCGATATCGATTTCAATTAAATAATCTCGGAACATACAGGGTGCGGCATTAGTGGGAGGAAGTCTAATTACTCACTT
>CAJUYG010000430.1:155773-172724 GCA_910591675.1 Galerucella calmariensis
CCAATTCTTCCAATTTATATTTTCGAGTTTCGCACATTTGAGCAACATTCGTACAACTGTAAGACCTCAATATTTCTCTTTGGATATTGGAATATCGAGGATGTTTGGAAAGATGATTGAGGATTAGAAAATGACAAGCAGACTCCAAAAATGCAGCGTCCAAAATTGCACTGTTAACTCCTACTCCATCAACTTTAAACCATGTGGGTTTATTGTAACGTAAATTAGTAACATCTGCGATGTCATCATCTATAACTAATGAAGCATCTATCTAAAACAAATAAAATAACTTCATTACCAACATACACATTCAAAGAACTCCACTGATTCCTAATCAATCCCTGTAGTTTCAAAGTAAGTTCTTAGCAGTCAGATTCTAGATTTTATGGAGTAGAGCTGTCTTTCAAAGGTTCAAATTTTGTATTAAAGGTCTAAAATACAATTATTGTTATAATTTGGTCATTTTGACTGCATAGATTCAATAACCATATCATTATTATCGTCAATATCTTGCTTTCCAATTTTAGATATTAGTCAATTTTGTCATACAAAACAAATTTCATTCCACATTCTATCAAGGACATGATCTACTGTGAATGGACAATTTGACAAAACATTTTTCCTAATCTTGAACTTGAAAATATTTCTGATTGTCTAGTTGTCGAATCTTTTTATTGTCATATGGGGACCAGAATTTCAAAAAACCTAATTGTTCTTAATAACGACATCTGTAACGCTATAGAAACGTTAAAATTAAAATTGTGGTTCATAAAATTGTTATTGTTCATTGGCTCTTGGAAATCTCGGGAAATTTTCATTTATTACCGACTTTTCACATACCTAACTTCACACGAGCTATGACTCCAATAGTCATATACCTGAAACGTTGCCCATAGTTCATTGAGTGGTTTCTATCTAATACCGCAAATGAAATCTGATTTTGGACTCTTTGAAGCTCAATTAAACCATGAAGTTTTATTTGGGAAGATTCTGTCTAGTGGTGACAGTTTAATTAGTGATAATAGTGATAAATGAAGATGTTTTTAGGTAGCTCACCATTTTATGACACCAACCAAGAATACAGGCTTTTTTTAGATTATCTTCTGTGAGGCGAGATGGCTTTTCCAGAAGTCTGTATGCATGAAGACTGAAAAGACCTCTGGATATATTTCTTGGTGCCAGATCGAAAATGTTGTAGTCCATCATTTTGGAATATCTTTCTCGTAAATCTGGGTATTCTCCATGGTAATGTAATTGTTCGTCCAAAATTTCCTTTTTTATTTCGGGAACAACTTTATTCAAATGTTCTATTTCAAAAGACAAATCCAATGTTTTTGTCCGATTTTGATAATTGGGACTGAAAATAGAATAATAATTGAGTTGTTAGGGCTATTAATGGATTGAGGAAAAAGCTTGACTGGTATGTAAATTAGTGCCCATAGCCCAGGGAATCGTTGTTGCTTTTTAGTGTTTTTGAAAAATATTCTTCAAACCTTATAAAGCGTTAGAATAATTATCATCTCGCGATATCTATCTAGGTACTTACTTCTGGGATCAAACTTACCATTTACTTCCTGCTTGACTGAGTTTCTTATGTAAATTCAAGCAAACTGAAATATTTGATGTATTAACAAAAATATCAGAAATTTTCTTCAGCATTTCGAAAAATGGTATTATTACTTTGTGAAAATCGGAGATTGAATTCAGTGTATTCATACGAAAAGTTTCAGATCTGATAGGTTGATACCGTTATCGATTTCAATTGAATAATCTCGGAACATACAGGGTGCGGCATTAGTGTGAGGAAGACCAATTTCTCACTTGTAGTGAAAGATATGAAAAAACTTTATTTAGATAAAAGTTAATCCATATAATTATAGGACCCTGTATATTTCCACTTTTTTTTCATTGCCCTTGATATTCTTGTTTTTGTGATATGAGGTAATCCAATGTTACCCGAGGTAACTTAAAAGATATAATCACTTTTCTAATAATTTCCTAGTAACGTCAGCACCCTGTAACATTGTATAGATTTGATATCAAAAAATTTATTCACGTTCAAACGATTTTTGATATAGTTCACTATCATACGAAATAATCAACATATCGCGATATTCGTTTGTTATATAGGTACAGGAATGGTCATAAATTGGAATGATTATTTACTTACTGGATCTTTTTAAATGGAAAACACAGTATTTTAGTATCGGAATAAAATGGAATTGTATGTCACTTTATTGTTAATATATTTATCATTTATTGTTAAATATTGTTAACGTTTTTTTATTTATTTTGCTGGGTTTCACAGATGTTGCCATGTCGTATTGTTTGAATTTTCTTATGGTTCCTAAATATACGCCCCACATTACTTAACACGTAATTGGAATATATTGTAAAGTTTTTATTATTTATTTGAACTGTTTTTACCGTGGGATAAAATTATACGCTCACTATGGCTAATTACTATTGATTTATTGAAGAAACACTTACACACTATAATAAACTTAATTTATATACACACTACTGAATGTCTACTAATTTATCTACATTCGGTATAATAATTGTCCTTGTTTATCTTCAACAATATTTATATTCACTATCTGTTCACTTACTGTATACTGAAACTGTTTACCGATTCACTGTTGTTAGTTGTATACTGAACAACTCCCCGACTCACTTGAAAACCCGCGTATATATAGACTTCCGTAACTCTAGACCTTTCTTGAATTCACCGCTTTTTACGCTGCGAGAACAGTCTGGAACATTACCTATATTAAGGAACCTTTCTAGAAAGGTCGCATTCATAGTTTGCGAGAGGACCGGCTTCTGTGTATTACTTAATTCGTAACATAATGTATAAAAAGCGGTTTATTGACTATCAGAACAAAAAAAAATTGTTGACGTTTTTTTTATTGGCTTCGCCGGGTTTCACAGATGTTGCCATGTCGTTTTGTTTAAAGAAATTATAGGTACTTTTACTCCAGAGTATCGCAACATTTAAGTATTAACTCTAGAATGACAGTGTATAAAACCATAATACAGCCGCACATTGAATACTGCCCTACCTTACTGTATACTTTCGATTTAAACAAATTAAGGGCACTGCAAAAATTACAGAACCGAGCAATGAGAATTTTACTAAGATGTGGCAGGCTGACACCAGTATCTTTAGTGAGTGGTTATCGATTGAAAAGAGGCTGATTTATATGACATTAACCTACATTTATAAGATGCTGCACAATCTTTTGCCAATGTTTTTTAACAAATATATAACCTATAACAGTCGAATACATGAATATAATACTAAAACTAACAATCAATTACATATTAACATTCAAACTAAAACGTTTGTAAAATACTCTAGGGTATTTTCTAAACATAAATTGGTTGAATTGGGTATACTTAATGTGAATTAAAACAAACACCTTTTTTTATAACTTCACTAATTGATCTCTCATACCCAACTAACTACATGCTGCGTTGCGCAAAGGGAAAAATGCAGCGTTGTCACTCTGAACACTAGGTCTCCCATATTTATAAAACAATAATAATATGAACGAATTTGTTCTTGAAGAAAATAATAGTAAGACGGAAATATAAACAACGTTTAATACAAAAACATTAATATTGAAAGGATTTATTGACTATAACAAGCTACCAAATGAAATAAAAGATTCACAAAGTGTGCCACAATTTAAAAGAGGAATAATGCACTATTTAGGATGAACGATGAACCTAAAATTATTTTTACTACAAATTGTTAAAGATTTACTACAATTTGTAAAGATTGAAATGTATATGATTGTTTTTTTTAAATTGTAATAAATGCGGTATGTAGGTATTTGTTTATTTGAATGTAGTCATTTGATTTTTTATATTTATTTATTATATGTTTTTCTATTTTGAATAAAGCTATCTATACCTATCTGTATATTATTATTTAGTTTGTAACTACAACTGAATATATTTTTAGTGCTTTTAAGACACTATGGTAATGTGCTTTGTGCCAGGATGCAAGCATTACAGTGCAAAGCAAACCTGCAAATTTTTTCGGTTTCCAACAAACCAGGCTGAGAGAAACAAATGGATTTCTCTTATAAGGTGAAGAAAGAGTAATAAATATCCTTTTTAAATAATGTTTTATTAAAGTATTTTATTTACTCACAGGCGACAAAGAAAGCTTTAAGACATGTTTTGAAGCCATCTGAAAATAATAGAATATAGAAATTAAGAATACAGAATACAGTTTAGATGGTTTCAAATAAAGTAAATAGCCAGCATAACCTCAAAAAGTTTTCAACTTAATTTAGTAATTAAATTAACTCACCTTGGCAAAAACCTACACAAAAACACTTAAAAGGCACGTTCCTCTAACACAATATGGAAACTAGATGTCTTATTTTGCCTTCATAACGTTGAAAACACTGAATAAAAAATTCCTTTTGGGACTTTTACATAGAAAGAGAGTTTGTTTGGAACCAGTCCAGGCTCCGCCCACAGTTGTGACGTAAGCACTTAGGCTGTATATTAACAACAGTTCAAGGTTTATGTATGGATGACAGTTTTAGATAGACTGATCAACAGAGTCGATAGCGAGCAGTCGAGTAGGAAGGACGTGTCTTGAATACTCAGAAGCAAGCGAAGCAGATTTTGAGAAAGCGATCGGACGGAGGTTGATTTTTATCAGCCGAACCGGCGAAAGCTAACCAGCCGACGAAAACAGCGTTTTAAACGCAAATAGTGTTTTTTAACACTTATTTTCTATCTATGAAAGTTTTGAAAAATATTTATATTTTTAAAGACCGGATTTGATAGATGTTTTGTATGTTTTAGGACCTGTGGAGGACAGGAACTATTTAAGATGCCACCCAAAAGGAAGAACGACAGCCGTGCTAGCAGCCAAGCTAGCAACAGGACCACTTTGGAACTATCATCGGACTCGGACAGCGACGACAACGAGGCAATAAAAGCCATGAGAAAAGCAGATAAGATGATGCGAAAAGTCACGAAGCAACAGGAAGAATCCGCGAAACTCCTGGAAGACATGGAAAAAATGCAGAAACTCCGAGAGGAAAGGGACCAAGCCGAAAGAGAAGCAGAAGAAATGAGAAAAACCATCCAGCGCATGAAAGAGGAAATGACCGGACTGAGAAAAGCTATGGAAAGCATGGCAAAAGCAATGGAAGAGATGCAAGAGGAGAAGAGGAGCCGAAGCCGCTCAGAAAGCGTCCGCAGGAAGACGCAGAGGACAGAATCCCATAGAAAGGATGAAGAGAGTAAAGAAGAGGAGATGGATTTCACGAAAGTGATATCCATCAGGCAGATACAAAAAAAAGAAGCCGCCGCCCGAAGGAAAGCCAACGAGGAAGCGATGATGGACGAGGCCATCCGCAAAAACAAGGAGACAACGACGACGCGCCGACCACCACCCGTCATTCTGCGGAGCATCCACCACTGGAGATCCGTAAGAAAGGAAATGGAGAAAAGGAATATAAAGACGAGGTACATAACAATCCGGGAAAGACTCGGAGTGAAAATACCCTGCGACGGACCAGAGGACTACAGGAACCTAACGAGGTACCTAAGAGAAGAGAGGAAAGAAGTGGAGTGGTATACGTATATGCCACAAGAAGAAAGGATGGCAAGGATCGTCATCCGAGGATTAACGCACTGCGAGGACACCAAGGAAGTCAAGGAAGAAATCGAAAGACAAGGGGTAAGTATAAAACGACTAACCCAACTTCATTCCAGATTCGGAGAGAGAAGACCGCTGCCCATCTACCTGGTGGAGCTGGAACCTGAGGAAAAAGAAAAAATCCGAAAAATACAACACATCCAGAACGTGAGGATCAGGTGGGAAGAACAAAGAAGAGGAAAGGGGCCGACGCAGTGCTACAACTGTCAAGGCTTCCACCAAGGACAGACGACGTGTAACGTAAACACGAAATGCGTGAAGTGCGGAGGACCACACCGATCCAACGACTGCCCACGACCGAAGACCAAGCCGGCCACCTGCGCAAACTGCCAGGGAGAACACCCGGCAAACTACAAAGGATGTCCAAAAGCCCCAAACAACCAGAAGATAAGGACAACTGCAACAGCGGTGAAGAAGACAGGAGTCAGCTACGCCCAAGCCGCAGCTAACAAGAAAACAACAACGACGACAACAACAAAACAACAGATCCTCGAACAGGTGACAAAGCTATTAGCTCAGCTAATGGCTTAAAGTCGCTTGTAAGAGATCGGAAGAAAAGAAGACACACTCTATAAGGGTGTTTTCAGCCGAAATCGCCGGCTGAGGACGCACCTTGTAGAGGCAGCGCAAACACACACAACAGAAGACACAGACACAACGGAAGACCGCCGAAGAAAAAACCACCGAGGTTACACGGCCAAAGAGAAGACGGCTCGCCCCCAGCTGCTAGCCCTTTTAGCTAGGGACGAGCTGTACGCCGAAACGCGAACTACGATGATGAGACCCATCGGATAAGATGGGGGGATGTGGTGGAAGTCCTCCCCGGAGATGTACCTCGCTTAGAGAGGAACATCCTGGGTGGGACGGGCTCATCAAGGTTGTGTGTGTGTGATAGACTGATCAGTAGTAATACCATGAGTGATTGAATTTTCGCTACAATTCTGTCGATTCATTTCATTTCAAAAATAAAAGTCCTGAGATTCAGCTGAATGATTAATTATTATTTTTATGATATCAATATAAATTACCACGTACGCTTCGGCATTTTTAAATAATGATACATGAACAATACAATACATGGATAATATCATCTTCAGGTACTTAACAAATCACAATATGAGATATATACTTATGATATAAAAGACAAGAGTTTGATAGATGTCGTGTATGTTCGAGACACGACTTTAAGTTTAAGAAATTCACACCTTTATTGATTTCACAACAAATTTTCCACATTATGTTTTGAGAGAAAAAATGCCCAGCCATAAGACCACGGAGGTTGAGGCTTAATATTATCATCGTACCTTTCTTGATACTTAAAAAAAGAAATTTTGGACAAACAATTGCATTACCATAGAGAATACCCAGATTTACGAGAAATATATTCCAAATTGATGGACTACATCTTCGATTTGGCACCAAAAAATATACCCAAAGCTCTTTTTAGTCTTCATGCATACAGACTTGTGGAGAAGCCATCACTCCTCACAGGAGATAATTTAAAAAAAGCCTGTATTCTTGGTTTGCGTCATAAAATGGTGAGGTAGCTGAAAATAACTTCGTTTATTACTAATAGCTAGAACTGTCACTATCAGACAGAAACTTCCCAAATGAAACTTCATGGTTTAATTGAGCTTCAATGAGTCCAAAATCAGTTGTAATTTGCCTTCTTAGGTGGAAGCCACTCAATGAACTATAGGCAACGTTGCACAGAATTTTACACTTATTAAATTCATGCAGCCTACCCACTACGAGAAATTCACCAGGATAAATCACCCTGTCTTGGTAAAATCAACAAAATAAAGAAATTTGATTGGTTTATATAGAAGATGTGAAGTTTTCACTACAAAACCCAATGCAGCTTATCAGTAATCTCACGGTAACACGATAATATTAACCTCTCTCTCACCTCTCCCTCCCTCTCCTCTCCCTCTCTACCCCACCTATTAGGTGAGAAGATAATTGATTATTTTCTTGAATATCACATTATGATTATTTTATAGAATGTCCCCCTAAGTTGGAATCATATGGAAAACTTTTTTATTATTAATTTTAGGAAGAAAAGTTATTCCTCATAAAAAAATTCTGCATTATCTGAAACCTAAAATACATTCATCAAATATCAAATTTTTCAGTCGTATACAAGGTTTGTAAAAAAATATTAGTTTCACTCAAGAGTAAAGTTCCTTTAAAATTTAGAATATCGAAAAATGGTACGAAAAAAGTTGCTCAGAATTGAAAACTATGACCAAATATGTAATTACATTCATTTAAATTGAAGCTTCAGGTTATTTCATTTTTCACTAGTTTCTTTTTTTGATGAACATTTATCTCTTGTGATTACGAGGCACGTTATAATCTTCCAGGTTTCCCATGTTTTTCAATAATTTTGCAAATAATGAAATACATACAAACACTAAGTTATAAAATTAACATCATATTAATGTTAGAAACAAACAAATTCAATTTCTACTTATACTAATTCTTCGACATATCCAGCTTTTTTAAGTAACATTTTTCGATATTGTCAAAATCAAAGGTACTTTACTCTTGGGTTGAGCTAATATTTTTTTACAAACCTCATATATATATATATATATATATTTTTCAAGCTGAGATGGGAAACTCATGTTCGACTGGGTCCTCAAACAGTACCCAGACAGTGTTGGACTCATCACCACGGAGATGCCTACCAACCAAACCCACCTCAAACACGTCGTTACTCCCGCCTTGGAATCACTACCCTAGCATACGTCAAGACAGGCGGCGATCCCTCCCACACTCTCCATCATCTTCTTCCTTCAATCACTCCTACCTCTCTCATGCCATAGCGAGTCCTCCTCTTCCCCTAATCATGCTCTCTACTACGCCACTTATCTCCATCCATTCCTCCTCGCCCCTCAACATAATCCCCACCATATTTTTCGAATACACCGCCTCTCCCAGTTTATTTTCTAACTTCTTCAAAACTTCCTCATTCTCCCAACATCTAAACACATGTCCCACATCATCCTCCACTTCACATCTCTCGCACACTCCAGTTTCTCTTTTCCCAATCTTGTGGAGGTAATCTACTCTCGACCCATGCCCTGTAAGCACCTGCGTCAAGAAGTAGTTCACCTCTCCAAATTTCCGGTCCACCCAATTTCTCCTGCTCCCAATCGCTCCTTTTAGCGCGCCCTCATACTCATCCCACCTTCTCTCCATTTCCTCATCCATCCATTCCTGTACTACCTCTCTGCTCGCACCCCCCCAGCGTTTCTGTCTGGCTCTAAATATCAAGCCCAATGGATGGGACCGTGACAGCACTGCTGCTGTCAGTCCACCCACTGTCCTGTACGCCTGCACCACTCTCAGAAGTATTCCTCTCTGCACCCGCAGGAGTGGTCTAACCCTCGCATTCACCCCTGCTCATATAGGACTGAGACTAGGTTTTAGATCATGCAGAACTTCTTATGGAAAATATATTTTTTTCCTTAAATTGATATCAGTTTTTCATATGATTCCAGCCATTATTGTATATTTGGTGAAGTGGTGCAAATATCAAGTTTGTGTTTGGTTACGTGTAACGGATATTGTAGTGGATAAACTTCAATTTATATAGTCATCTAATTTCCTTAATAAGAAAAAAACTATATCTATAATTTTTCAACGAGCGTGCGGAAAAGTATACTACGGTGCACGATTCTACTTTACGCAGGCATAGTATTTTTTATTAAGCTTTTTTTCCAGTTTTTATTCTCAAAATTTAACAATAATTGGAAGATTATTGACTTTTTGGTTGATAGACCGGAATTTCTGTATAATACAGTTAGTGGTCCTAGAAAATGTGACTTACACAGTAAACAGTTCAACTGTCATCAGCATACTAAATATATTCTCATGTTTTCTTCAATTTTTGTCAATGACAAATAAGTACTTTCACTTATTTTAACGATTAATATGTAAATTAAAACTTGTTTACAAAAAAAGTATACTTAATTACCACTAATTAATTCTTACATAATACACTTGAGATTAAACATATTATACAAGATATTTCCCACTCATAGCGAAATCCAACAGATCTATGTACAGTTGCGGCGGTAGAATTTTCGGTAGTTCATTATGTATTTTGAAATACATTTTTTCGTAAAATTCCTCTCTGAGATCTTCGAAAACTTCATTTAATCGCAATTCCTGGAAAATATTATAGCAAATAGCTACAGATTCTTTGTTACTCTTCCCATAATGTTCACGTAGAAGTTCCCTTTGTACTTCATTACTTCTCTTATAAGCTTCAACTCCCAACCATGAGGTCCTTCCTTCAGAAATATCAGTACATTCCTTCAGACTATCACTGAAAGGAGTCATCATACCCTTAACATCATCCTGGAAAATATACATGATTTAAAATACATCGTCAACATATAGAATTGTTGCGTAATGAGCGTGACAATAATAACACTGCGTATTAACACTAAATACTTACGTCAACTTTTTGATAATGAGCAATTTTTAAACAAATTTCTTTTGACGCGCTATAAACATCCTTGTCATCGATATTTGCTAAATAGAGAGCACACCCCACAATCGGTTGAGTCATGGCATGAAATTTGATGAAATTTTGATGTTTTTCCAATTCTTCCAATTTATATCTTTTAATTTCGCACATTTGAGCGATATTCGTACAAGCGAAAGATCTCAGTATTTCTCTTTGGATATTGGAATATTGGGGATGTTTGGAAAGATGATTGAGGATTAGAAATTGACTAGCAGACTCCAGAAATGCACCGTCCAAAATTGCATTGTCAACTCCTACGCCATCCACTTTAAACCAAGTGGGTTTGTTGTAACGTAAATTAGTTACATCTGCTATGTCATCATCTATGAGTATTGAAGTATCTATCTGAAACAAATGAAATAACTCCATCACCAACATACTTATTCAAGAAACATTTGTGATTTTATATTATTTCCAGTGGTAACGGAGTGAGTGCTTAGCGGCCTTATCCTGAATTTTGGGGAGTAGAGCTGTCATTGAGAGGATTAAGCTTCCTATTGAAGTTATGAAAATACAAACACTGTTATGATTTGGCGTAGTTTCAATTATAATAATGATTTCGGTCAATTTTGTATCCACTATGTTTTCTCCAAGATTCTATTTGTGCTTTTTACAAAATTATTCAATTTGCTTCCATTTTCTTTCACAGTCCTAATAATTTGATTCAATGATGCTAGGCGGAAGGGATTTATAATTTTGTTTCTTGGAAACCTTTTACCAAACTAACATTAACTCTTCCTGGTCCCCATCTGACACTAATGAAAAATTTCTAGAACTAGACTACTAATAACTCTTGATAACGGTAGCTGGAACGCTGGATTGGAAAATATAAAAAATATTGTGGTTCAATTTCCCAAAATAATCAAAATAACAGTATATTGTACATATCTAGTCGGTCAAGTGGCATTTTTCGGGCCGAAAGAAGATATGGACCATATGGCCACTCCCTGAGGCCTGAAAAAAGCAATTTATTACCGTGGTTTACACATAGTTTTTCATCCAACACAATAATTGTTGGAAATATTTTATATGACTATCACCCTAAAATTATTTCGTAAACACTATGAGTGGGTCACAGAGACCCAGTTTTTTTTTACTTACTATTACACATTTGGTTTTCCTGTCTTTTTTGACGGGACAAATTGCACATGTTTTTCTTTTAGGGGCTCCCACTTTTTGTTGAGGTGCTGGGGTTGGTGGAAGTGTATCTCCAATCAAATTAAAAATTAAAGTTTCCAAACCGCGTGGCAACGAAGTTTGATACCTTTTTTGCATATGCGGTATACATAAATTACGTCCAAGTTGTTTTAAAAAATTGAATTGAAATTTCTTTACCACCTGAGGCAAATTGATAAATTACTCCACTATTTACCCCTCCAATATTCAAAAGAGCATGAAAAATGGTCATTGGCCATCTTCGACTTCTACGTGAAGTTGTGTAATTGGCACATTTTTGATCAAGCGCATCCACTCCCGCTTTAGTACTATTGTAAAATAGTACTATATTTTTTTTTGGTTTGTGCGTCCACTCTAGCATCATGGTGGGTACTTGAAATAAGAATAACAGATTTATTTTTTTTGGTACGTATGATACGATTGTCTCCTGAGCAGTTTACCCTAAAATGGATGACTCTGCTGTTCTCTTGGGAGATGGCATGAGTTCCATAGGAATAAATGTTTCTTTTTTCACTGTCCCAACAAATGTCAACTTTAATTTCTCTAATTATCTCATTAGTTCAACTGAAGAGTACCAGTTATCGGCTGTTATGTTTCGAGAAATATTTTTATTGGTTCCCCCAAACGAAGAACTACTTGGGTTGGATTAGAAAAGTTGTTTGTTCTTTTTTCTCTGTAGGATCTTTTCCAGCGTAAATTTCAGCATTAAGCATATAATGTGTTTGAGAATCTGCACGAATTTGTACCTTTATGCCGTACTTTGCGGGTTTGTTTGGTATGAACATTCGAGATCCACAACGGCCTCTGAAAGGTACTAACATTTTATCTTCAGTCATGCTATTACCAGGTGTATAGTTTTGCTTTGAATTAGTGACAAATTTATCAAAAATTTCAGAAATTGGTGCTAGTTTATTTTCTTTTCTTCTATCCGCTCGAGTAGTCTCGTCATCGAAACGAATGCAGCATAAAAGAAATGAAAATCTGGCTAGTGGCATAGTAGCTCTAAATAGATCCATCCGTAGCCTATAGACTTTTTAAGTCCTCATGGCCTGACTTGAACAAACCTTGAAGGTAAAGGAGACCAATAAACGCTTCAATTTCCAATTTATCTGTATTTTTAATAAATGTTGGAAAAAATGATCGGCGCGCATTTTTCTTTTTTTTGCATCGACTGCATCTAGCAGCGACTATGTCAATACGTTGATTCGTGAATTGCACAATACTTTCTATCATTGAGTCATCAAAAAGTAATCTCCAACTTTCTAGAGGAGTTGTAGGAGGATGTTCACGTGTAAAACCTTGTTTGAGAGTGTTTCACCTTTTTTTGGAGGTGTCTTTGACCATTTCATTCAGTCTTTTTCACCATACCAATAATTTTTTGTTTGTTCATTTTCTGGCGCTATATTCTCTCTTTGGGATTCATCAATTTGTTCATTATTTTCAACCACCGTATCATTCTTAACAGAATAGTCACTCTCAAAATTTTAATTATTGTCAGGTTACCACTCTTCTTCACTATCAGTGTAATGATCGCTATGTATTTCTTCATCTTCTTCTTCTTTATCGCTTCCATCTTCACAGTCTAGAATATTTTTACAAGCATCTAGTTTATCACTGCTTTAAAGAGGTATATTTTCATTATTTTCTGGAGGGTTTTCATCATCTAGCCAAAATTCGTCATTTTCAGCCAATTCTACAAGTTGCTTTTTAGTAAGAGGACGATAAGTTATTCATTTTTCTAGAAAATAAAGTAGTTATTTGGAAATACAGTTATATTTAGCGAAAACTATTTTGTAGGGAACAATTATTATGGTGTAACTAATGTTAATGTGATGACCTTGAATTTTATTACAAATTTTATGCAGGTTAATTTTAATCCACTATATTAATTTGAATTACATTTGAGAAGCATTATTTCACAATATTCGAATTTATAAAACAATTTTATGCACGTCATTGGGCGGCTTTTTCCTTCAAAGGGATTAAAAATATGGGTCATCACATTGACAATAGTTACACTATACCTACCTGACTAAAATATAACTTTCACACTATAACTGGGTCACTCTGACCCAATATGATCGTTCTAACAGACTTGCGATAATTAATTTAAACTAAAAACGCCATTATGATTAATGTTTTTTTTTTCATTCTGTTATTTAACGTCGGTCTATTTCTGCGACTGAGGCTAATCACCGACGCCGGAAGCACTCTACCCATAACCGGAAATTTTGGCGAACCCACTAGTGTTCCAACCAGTGGTAGCGTTCTTTAACGAGCCCAACGCATCGAACGCGTTCCACTACAGTGCTGGGCCGTCGCCCTAATGTTTAAAAAAAAAAAACGCAATTATTATATACTATTGCAGGTTGATTGGGAGTTGAAGCAGACCTTCTTGATAGTGTTGGAAATAAACACATTTGGTGTGGAATTTTCTTACCGAATACCACACGAGGTCAAATTAAATCCGGAAATTTTTTCGAGCTCATGAATATTTTGAAAATTATCCCGAGTCGAAGACGAGTGGTATTACTAGTGAAAATTTTATTTATAATATGGAAATCATTACTGTGAGTCATTATTTTTTGAAGTTATATTAAACATTGGATTATGCATAGTACAGATAACAGGAGAGATTCCTCACTTGGATAAATTTGATGACTGTACTTGCTCATCAGAAAGCTGTTGCCCCTACGTATGCTATATTTTCTATTTAAGGAGTCATCAATTCAGCAGTTTTAGTAGATATAGATTCATTGATAGTCATAGTAGGAGACCCCCGCCATATTGTTAGTATGGGATAAAAAAATATATTTATTAGCAAAAATTAATAAGCATTATTGGAATTGTTATTGTCGCGCTTAGAAGTATCGGAAAATTATCAATTATTATCAATTTTTCACATACCTAACTTTGGTTCCTTCACACGAATTATGACTTCAATAGTCAGACACTTGAAACGTTGCTATAGTTTATTGAGTCGGACTTTGGACTCTTTAAGAAACTCAAGTAAACCATGAAGCTTCTGTCTGATATTGACAGTTTAATGAGTGATAAGTGAAGTAATTTTTAGGTACCTTACCATTTTATGACACCAACCAAGAATACAGGCTTTTTTCAAATTATCTTCTGTGAGGCGTGATGGCTTTTCCACAAGTCTGTATGCATGAAGACTGAAAAGACCTCTAGATATATTTCTTGGTGCCAAATCGAATACGTTGTAGTCCAATAATTTTGTATATCTTTCTCGTAACTCTGGGTATTCTCCATGGTAATGTAATTGTTCGTCCAAAATTTCCTCTCTTATTTCGGGAACAACTTTATGCAATTCTTCTGTTTCAAAAGATAGATCCAATATTTTTGTCCGATTTCGATAATTATAACTGTAAATAATATCATGATTAAAATATTCCGTATACGTCAGGAGAAAGCTCCATTCATATTTGAATGAATATTGATTCAATTTCACCAAAAATTGAGAAAATTGTGATACTAAGCGTGAAACTTAATCACAAATGAATTAATCCCTTCCAAATTGTCAACGTCCGCCCTTGATGTAAACATTTCACAAAGGAATAAATTCACTTATGAAAAACGCTTCTTTGATACAACATTATATTTGGTCATTACACAACACGTGCTTCTTGATTTGGACGAAGATTTTCATATTCTTCATTCTTTTTTCACATTCCATACTACGGACATTAGAAGTTGATTTATGAAGCTGCAGTTTTCCAATTTACGCAGCCATATCCTCGACACCATATACCTCATTCATTATGTTTACTTTGCCCTTCTCCATAAATTTATAGATTGTCAAAAACTTTTTTGTCAAAACCAAGAAGCTGCTCAATTACTCGTAATAAAGGTGTGTGATGTGAACTGAACAAGTCTTTCATTTGATTGGTACATTCTATTAGCAAATCTCTAATTTCTAATAATTCTTTGAGTAGGTATAGCTTTTTTCAATTGATAATAATATTTCAGTTTAGTAATCAACTCAGTTGATAAGATTTATTTTAGCTTTTGATTGTGATCGTTTTTCGTCTCGATCAATGGTATATTATAAGAATGGACTGGGTCCTACTTTGAGAAAAACCGGACTGTATTTCGAGATTTCCCTGAAAACAAAAATATCAGGTCGATGTTCCGATGTCGAAAAATAAGATAAAACTGGTTTTATGTACACATTAAAAGAATGGAACCAACTGGGTTGAAAAAGCGAGTGTTGAAACTGTGAAGAATTCTAGTCAAGTGAAAAGCGACAACAATTCAATGGATAACAACGGAAAAGGTGACATAAATGCAACAGGTATCAAGCAAGCACCAAGTAAATGATTTAGACTGAGAAACATACAGGCATAAGAAGCCTAATTAGAAGGAATACTTTTAAGAGACCCAGAACGACTAAGTAGGACGAAAAAATGAAGCAAATACATGAATTTTAAATTAATACTCACCCAGTACTTGAGACTGCTTGACTGAAGTTTTTATATGAATTGAAGCGAACCAAAGCAGTTGATTTATTAACAAAAATATTTAAAGCTTTCACCAACATTTCGGGATGTGTATTGTTTTCTAAACATTCCAAATTGCCTAGTGATATTTATACACAAAATATAATGTCTGATTATCTGTTATCAGTGGATTATTCTTATTATAGTCAAATATTAAAACGGTAAATATTTAGATAATATAAGCGCTACTTACCAATTTAATCAAACAATAGAATATAGATATTTTCTGAAGAGTATTTTGATATATTTTATCGACACTCAGCATCAGATATTAGTCCCTCATTGTATATTAAACAGTAACAGATCCGTAGTTAGTAAAATTTAGATACTGAAGTAGTCCAAATTGAATTCATTTTGTTTCAAAAAAACACTCAGTTCCTTAAAAATGAATTAAACTTTCATCCAATGATTGGAATTGGACAAATTAAACTATTGAAACGTACAGGGTGACCCACTGTATATGCTTTGATTTATTAAAATATTCCCAATATGCATTATACATATTATTTCAATACAAACATACACACATTGTGGCTTCGAAAACGTGAATGACATTTAGAAAAATTGGAACACAATGTGACCATAAGAGCAAACGATTGGTATGTTACGGAATGTCCTACGAAAAAACAATTGTAAAAGTCACAATGGCAAATAATCGATAATGATTATATAAAAAAGGTCGCTTGACAGCGGACAGCAAGCTAAACAATGTATCGAGCTGGTAAAGAAGTCGCGTCATTATACGCGAAATGAGGCCTGAATAAAAATTTTTTTCGGGCAGCACCGATCGGAATGCGGTTTTCGGCATTCGCTTGCAAAAATTATTTGTAAAAGTTACCTAGTTTTCATTTGTCCAAAATCAGAAATTGCATTGTTGCAGCCAAAAATGCATTCGAAAAATGCATTTTTTGAGACGCCCGTTCAGAACTGGCCCAGAATGGGTACTCGGGGGTTTTCGAGGTCGCTGATCACGATTATGATGTTCAAATTGACACCCTGACCACCTGGGGCTCAGGAACG
>CAJUYG010000430.1:177724-199140 GCA_910591675.1 Galerucella calmariensis
CGTTCCTGAGCCCCAGGTGGTCAGGGTGTCAATTTGAACATCATAATAGTGATCAGCGACCTCGAAAACCCCCAACTACCCATTCTGGGCTAGTTCTGAACGGGAGTCTCAAAAAATGCATTTTTCTACTACCGTGTGTAATGTACGTACTTTAGACACATTTTCGAGTGCGTAAAACTTTATTTTACGCACTAGTGCGTAAAGAGTTTTACTTTACGCACTAGAGCGTAAAGAAAAAATTCCAATATGTATGTAGTTATAGATATCTAGTCTTATTAAAAAAGTAGGTGTAATAAACGGATATTAAATCTAAGTCTTTTTCATAAATTGGAGATAGAAACCTATAGAATTTGGTAAAGTAACTTAATAATTATTGTTAAATAAATATTGAGTACTGGAAATAATACGGAAAATAGGCATAAGTTGGCGGTGAGTGACTGACATTTCTTTGTGAATTGAATCTGACATTTAAAATTTAAATTGAGATCTTCCGACTATACCTAGGGTGAGCAATTGTGTTTTATATTTAGGAATTGAATATTTTCAGAAAACTATGATGTTATTTTAGATTATTATAAAAATAAAGATGGATTCCTCTGACGATCTCTCAGTTTACTTGGCAAATACACCACCAAATATATTAGATGTGGCAGAATGCTGCGAATGATTTACTGCCCCAAAAATCCATGAGTATTTACGAAAAAAATATATCTTATTAGAAATTAATGATAGCGTTAAAGATTCGTTAAAGACCTTTTTTTCGACTCATGTGATTGTAATTTTTTTTTCGCGTATAATGAGGCGACTAAAGTGGTTTCTGGAGCTGTCGCTATGTCACTAACCCGTTACTACGAATGTTAACTGAAAAATAAGCCATTTCCACAGTACACTTGTGATGATAGCCGGTTTCTCTTCAAACGAGCTGATCCATCATATGTTTAGGCACCGTACACTAACTACCGACAAGTGAATTCATTTCGTCGATTTATGGGTTACCGAAAATTTCCTCACCCCTCCTATCGTCAGGCGAGTTCTGGCTAGTTTAAAGCATTATTGAATGTTGTATTATGACAACACACGCGTAAGGCGCCAGAAAAAATATGTACCAAAATTTTCAAACGTTCCGACGCAAGTGAATTTACTTGTCGGTAGTTAGTGTACGGTGGTTTAGGTAATCTAATCTGGAGTTACACGCTACAGATATTCAAGTTGAAGCACGAGTTAGCGCAAAATGTCATATAACTGGAGCGGCGTCAATAACTGAGACTGTGCAAACTTTTTGAAGTCTCACTGCATGTCTCACAAACTTATAAATAGGCTATTTTTATGTTCATTATATTCAGCTATTAATTTTTGAAGTAATGAGGAGAGGATTATCATGTTTGTTAATGACGTTTAAGAATTTATTCCATTTTTCACTCATTTGTCCAATCCAATAGTTAAAAAATATATTATTAGGAGGTTCATTATTTCACAATTGATAGTGTAGTTTAAATTTGATTGTCAGTAGTAATAACCCAAGGACATTGATAAAATTTTTGAGCATTTATCAATATCCGAGGGTTATTCAAATCGAAAATTTTTTACCAATTTTAGAATTACAACCAAATCGTGACATTTCCAAATATGAAATATTTGAAACTTCAAAATCGAAATAAATCAACAGGTATGTGTCCATAGCAACCTGAAAACAGCCCATGGTCTGTTATCAGTGTAATGTTGACATGATTGGGTGAAATTGTTCATATGATAAAAAAAGGAAATTTTATTGGTTATTGGATCTGTCAAAAAATGTTCACGAGAAGTGAACTTGACATGTAATTTAATTTAACGAAAAAAACTGCCTCTGAAAAAATCACGACTCCGTAGGACGGTAATTTTTTCTGGTAGTTTTGTGAGTTGAATTATCTGATGGCAACAAAACTCGAATTATAAATTTCAAGTTTACTTCGACTCAAAAGAAGCTAGAGTGTAATTCGGTAGGATACTTTTTTTTACGTGTTTGAATGTGAAATTTTGGTGGTTTTAACCAATAGCAGTACCTACATTATTCTAGCCAATCAATCGGTATTATACTAATATTTCTGCTTCCTCATCGATAATACCTTGTTTACATGGAAACGTCAAAATTTTATTTCGAATTTCCATTATTGACAACTCAAAGTGCTTCGAAGTAAATTGAAAAATGAACACAAACCGATTCAGTGCCATCACCCAAGATAATATTGATTATTTAATACAAAACTCCACTAATAATCTTCCTCAACACAACGCGCTCTTCAAATTGTATCACATGATTTTTTATTTTCATCACTCAAACTTGTTTATTTTAGGCAAAAACATTCAACAAACCGAATTGAGATAAAATCACTCGTTCCAACGTACTCGTGATTTTATCAATCGGTTTGTTTTCATAATATGAAAACAAACCGATTGTCTATTTGGCAAACATATTATGTTTGCCAAATAGACAAGTTTTCGTGGAAGCAAAGAAACAATTATCGAAGAGATTAAGAGTACTCGTAGTATTACCTTTGACAATTCAATTATGTTAACCAATAAATTAAAAAATTAGATGTAAATTGGTTTGAGAAAAATTGACATAACGTCATCAAAAGTCTGTTTACAATGCTTTCAAAAGTAAGGTTACGCTTTTTCATACATGAATTGAATTGTCAATGATAAAATAAAAGAATAAAATAAATTTGGCTTTAAGTCACTGTTTTTGTGACTTTGTGGATATATTATTTGCAATTTGTACTTTCCACCACTAGAGGCTATTTTTCACGATATTCACTTACCTTTGCGAAAATTACAACAAAATCTTCATGAAAATTTTTGATATGAATGTAGATTGTGCATTATACCAACCTAATTGTATCATTTTGTTGAACAAAAAAAACTCCAGGAGCAACGCTTCGACCCTATGAATACAAATGAGCTTTCTGCGTATCAGTTTCCTTGAAGATATTCCCCACAATTTCTAACCGAATTCAAATTAAGTGATATTGTCATCAAGCGGTTAGGATCATTATTAATTATTACCGAAGTCCCTTCTAATAAGATTTTCCTAAATGCCTTGGAACTCGATTCCAGTTCATCTAACCGGAAATAAGATTTATTTTAATTGCTTAATAATAATAATAATAATAAAGGTCTTTAATCTTTTTTCCTCATCATAACATTTACAATCAGATAGTAAAGTAAAAAGAGTAAGAGCGAGAGGAAAAAAAACGCATCGAAGATCAGGTGACTACCACACCAAATTGATATGGCAGTCTCTGTTTTTCATCTTTCTAAATAAATAATCAAAGATCAGTAATAACAATGTCACACCAGTATATTTCAATTAACAATGAGTTTACATGAGCGTTAAGTTTCAATTTTGGAATACTGCTTCTGTCATCTCTTAAATATAATACACATAGATTCAAAAGTTTTGCATCACCTTCTTCGGATGCGAAGGAATTTTTTTGCGCTAACAATTTTTTGTTAGCTTGTTTATGAATGTTTACCATTTCAATATGTTCCATATTTTTTGCAATATACAGATGTTTACAGTTTTTTTGTAACATAACATTTTTAGTGCGATCATTTTAACATTCAAGGCATTTGATTTTTACGATTTTAAGTGCAAACATGAATCGTCAAGTCATAAGTGAGATTGACCGTGCAAGGATAGTGGCTTTAGTTGAAGAAGGTCATTCTCAAAGGTTCGTGGCAAACAGAGTTGGCGTTTGGAAAAGTGATGTATCTCGTGTATGGAACCGGTATCTCCAGACCAATTCTCTTCGTGATAGACCTAGAAGCGGTAGAAGGCGTGTTTCTAATCCGCGGCAGAACCGCCATATCCACTTAACTATCCGAAGAAACCCGACCATTGCAATACCAGCACTCCAAGGAGATATAAGACATGCGTTGGGAGTTCAAGTATCGATCTCGACATTACGGAGACGAATACTTGCGACAGGTTTGAGGTGTCGCCGACCAATAAGAGTGCCCAGACTACAACCTGAGCACAGAGTTCGCCGACTACAGTGGGCTCAAGAACACGCGGCCTTGCCTGAAGAATTTTGGAATTCGGTGTTTTTTCCGACGAGACAAGGATTTGTTTGGTACAAGATAGCCATCGAATACGTGTGTGTCGGGATCCAACGAGAGTTGCTCAGCTTGCCCATGCTCGCCCCGTGCCGCCCTTCAGAGGAGGAAGTGCTATGTTTTGGGCTGGTATCATGTTAAATGATCGCACAGAATTAATTCATGTGTACGGAACGATGACTGGTGATAGGTATCTCAGAGAGATTCTACATCCTCACGTGAGACTATGGCTCGCAGCTGTTGGCAATTCCTTCGTTTTTATGGACGATAACGCCCGACCTCATCGGACCAGAGCTGTAAATGAGTATCTTGAAACTGAAGGGATCAATCGTTTGAACTGGCCTGCCCTATCTCCTGACATGAATCCCATAGAACATGCTTGGGACATGCTTGCCAGGGCAGTGGCGGAAATCCACCCAGGAGTGTACAAGAGCTTGTTTATGCGGCCCAAGAAGAATGGCGAAATATTCCTCAACAGAATATCAATAATTTGGTAAACAGCATGGCAGGCGACTTCAAGCTTGCATAAATTCTAGAGGTGGAAATACTTTTTATTAAAAGTTCTCATGCAGGTTCTCACTTAACCTTTTTTTTTTTGAAAAGAATCAATTTGTATTTAATTTATTCAATTTCTAAGAATACTTTTTATGTTAAAAGCAAGTTTATTATTGGATAATAAAAATTTTTGACAAATATAGACGTTTTTTTTTATTGAAACCAAGTATTTGATTAATCTCTGATCCATTTATAATGAACACATTTTTTTTTCTCGGAGATTTAGGGTGATGCAAAACTTTTGAATCTATGTGTATATGTATATATAGGGGATTGCATTTCCCATATTTCTCACTGTCTTGGTACACAACTGGTTTTGAAATCAGAGCATGCATACAGTCAATATTGCAATTTTGAATCAAACATTTGTGTTCCAGAATTGAATATATTACATGATATAATATGTCATATCTAATATTATTTACACTAGGAATCTTAAATTATTGTATGTTCCCTTTTCCAAACCCCACAATGTATTGTGAAATATGTCAGTTATTTTCAAAACTTGATAATTGCATTTATTTCAATTTTAAGTTCGTTTTGGTGTATCATGATTTGTTATAATCGCTTCAGGAAAGTGGTTGATCCTCAATTAAAGTATTTTGAAAAAAAAAACAAAGCTTTCTCTATAGTGTATTTTCATCATATTGATAGCTGGAACACTTCTGGGTGATTCGAAGAACTTAACTGAATTGTAATGTATGTAGCGTATGTAACGAGGACAATAGAACCCTAATACCTACCATTCCAATATATAAAGAAGTGATACATTTGCAGTGTAGTTGGGTGAGAATAAGATCCTAGATTATACAATCTAATTGATCAGTAAGTTCTACATTCAAGACTGATTTGTACCCCAAAAAGCATCAGCTTGGAAGGGGTGGACTACGTTTTAAGGAGGCTGTTAAGTGTTGATTGATCAAATTTTGCACGGAGCTTTTATTAAGCTCTTGGTTATGGTTACAAATTATCTTCTGACTACGTACAATTGATGATAAATATTTCCTATGGCTTATCCTTTACCATATGGAGGCTTCAGATTTGTACTTAAAAAGTAAGTTCCACGTGCCCTGAAAAAAAAAGTGAAAAATAAAAATTAATTACTTACAGAAAAAAACATGGAAGTCTCCTTCATATTGACAACCAAATTACGTGAGCTCTTGCGTTAATAGTACGTTAATATTAATTCAACTCGCAATGTTATCTTTACATTTCCTCAGTAGCGGCTCGTCAGGGAGGGCAAGGTGGGCAGTGCCGACCCTGTGAGTATTCGACAAGGAAAAGATAGGAGCCAAAATTACTCTACTCCCCCCAAGGTGCGCGAAGACTCCGTTATTTCAAATTGAAACCGCGCCGTCTTGATAACAGAGGTATAAATACAATCACGTGTGGGTGCTCATGTCTACAGATTGTAGCGTAGTAGCGTAGCTGAAATAGTAAATGAGAAAGACAAAGAGCGAATGTGAACCACTTGTGCGTTGCTTACTGATTATTCGGGTAACCAAGACGGCACGCGCCAGTTGCGCTCGACACGAAAATTCAGATCGCATATATTTATGAAAAAAGCAATAACTATCTAGCGAATGCCCAAAAAAATTTCAAATCTAAATTGAATATACTTTCCGACTATTATTTTGTTTTTGTTTTACTTGCAATTTTGAAAGTTTTATAATTTAATGTAAAATGTGTGAGCTCTTCTAAATACGCTGATATTTAAACCTTTATTATTACAATGATGGATTTTATGAGAAAACCTGATCTCTGTATCTCACTAAATAAGACTTTAAATCTGGCTGGCACTTTTATTTAGATTGAGGAAGGTCGGGTTGCGGTGAGTCCATCGGGTGGATTTGTTGACTAATAGATTTTACTACTCAGATCACTTTTAAATTTTAACAGAGTGCATGAGTGTATAAATTCCTTGTTTTTGTGGAACTAGACAATAGGCTCATTAACATAATTTTTTTTTATTTTACTATTAGGAAGAGCATATCATTTTGAGGCTCTGCGCCAAAAATTAGACGTCAGCGAGACTCCAAAGTGGCCTAAAAAAATTTATGAACATCAAACAGCGCTCCTCTCCGAATTTCAGGTGTGACGTCATCGCATATGAAATCTCTCCAGAGAGCGGATACCGCGCCGATCGGTTTTCGGTTAGAGCTAGTAACAGTATTTTGCTTGCTTATATTCTTATAATTATACATTTTAGCAAACTCTAAACAGTATTGTGTTTGTGAAATAAGAACGTTTACATATAATTCAAACTATTCGACACAATGGACCAGAACCAGAACCAGAATGTAAAAGTACTACGATTAAAACATCTAACAAAACAATCATTCCTATTGATAAGGATGCAAAAAAAAAACGAGAGCACTGGCAGAAAAGCATAAAAAGACTCGAAGCATTCACTGATAATTCAACATACTTTGTTTGTGTATTTTCAGGATTTCAGTTTTCTTCAATCAGAATCGTTATAAATTAACTTATAAAATACGTTGTGGATCCATATTAAAAGGGTTATTCAAAACAACACGGTTGTATTAATCTAATTTTTTTAAAATACGTAGATATAGTTGGAATAATACCCTTCTTGGTGTGCGTCATCGATTGTTAATGTCTTTTTAACACATTACGTAGGAAGAAATTGAGAAAAAGGCAGGTCTGTGATTAATCCTAATAAAAATATCACAATAATGAACCATTTAAATGTATTACAAACGTTAACCCTAATCTTTGACTTACAAAAATTTGATTGGTTGATGTTTAGATTACGCTCAAGCTCAACCCATCAATCGAGAGTTTAAAATACTATTAAGGCGTTACTTTCGTAGCGTCTTTTTCTACTGTCACTCTGACAGTTCTTGACAGGTCTGTACTTTGTTGTTTACGGTCAATTATCATTTATAAAAAGTGAATATTAATATTATTGTTTTATTTATATGAATAATACAAAAATATGCATGAATACACGGAAACACATCAGTATTTTGAAAGTTCTCAAGTATTTCCAGTTAGAAAAAGAAGCTGGTAATTATTAATGGCATAGCGTTTTCGAATTTGACTAAATACAATCCTGATGATTTTATTTATCAAATTTAAGGTTAGCTATATGTCAAAATAGCCAAAAAATAAACGACATGCCGAAAACCCGGATATACGTCACAATCGATGACGCACACCAAGAAGGGTATTATTTTAACTATAGTATTGTTCTTATAGCTTGTGGTGTTGTTCAAAACTATTCAATAAAATAATGTGTCAGCTCTTCACAAATTGAATTTTATTGAATACAGCTTTTTTCCGAATAACAGGTACTTAATATTTTTCAGTAGATTATCAACAAAACTGGCGTATATTATATGTTTCAAAAGAAATTATTTGATTTGATTCAAAGTCCGTATCAGCTCTAATAAATATCGCTTTTCTTACCAGTGAGGTGGATGTGCATTTGAATCCGATGTAAACATTTGGAACTTCATCACAATAAGTTTTTTTTGTTCTTTTCAACATTGGTGATTCAATTTCCACTACACATTCAATTGGGCAGTCTGCAGTAAAAAAAATTGCAATTTTTTACTGAGTAACCCATAGCGTTATCTCCACTCCACTTGTCTACCAGACCAGGAATAAAATAAAACATCTAGAATCACCCTGTAAATCACTTGAGAGAGCATGTATTTATGAAAATATTGACATTTCCAATTATTCTGGCCGGAAAACAGCCAAAATCGATGTGTCACAAAGTATAAAATTATAATTCAATAAACTTGTTTTTTTCAATTAAAAACTCCATAATCATTAGCAAGTCCACTTCTGGAAGATTTAATGAGTCTGCTTTTTTAAAATTAGGTCCACACATTTTATTTTATTCACACAAAATTTTGTGAGTGATTCAAAATAAATAAATTTCACGCGAGGCACGTTACAGTCAGAAGCGTAATGTTTGTGTACATTAACGTTCATATGCGGTGACGTCACAGTCATAGTCTTCGTCCCGCTACGGTATGCTTGTTTAATTGGTTGTATTAGGAGAACGACATATTCTATTGACATGAAATTTTCAGAATCATATTTTTTTCCTTAGTACTTTGTTTTACAACTGTTAAAAATTATTTGAAAATTCTAGTAAACGAGCCCATTGTTATTGTCCAGCAAAAGCCACCGGTTCGAGTGATAGATATTGAAATAGGTAATAAGTTTATTCGTGATTTCTGGTCTTCAATTATGTCTCTACACCTGCATTTTTAAAAACACCAACAATTTTGTAAATATCAATACATCTAGGATATTTTTCTTTGAAATGGTTTATAGAAAAATGATGTTGAAAGTTTTTTTTCAACCTAATCCATGTCAGTTGTTAAAATATTCGATGGGCGTTGTCCAAATTCCTGGTTACATTGCAATATGCCCAGAATGGGTTATTCACCACCTAACCGTCACCGCATATCATAGGCGTACGATTCAATGTTAATTTGGGGTAGGCAACTTATTTGTGAAAATTTCTATATCATGGGAGTACAATTAAATTCTTAATAGGGACTTATTTGTTAATGTCTCCACTTTTATCGTCATTTCCCATGCTAGGAGCGATGGAAAAAATGTTTTGAATACTTCTCAACATTGATCAATTCTCATTTCTTACTACTTACCTCAGATCAACGTCATAACCCCCCATATATGAAACTGTATTGTTGTAACATAATCCTCGTTCGAAATCGTTATAGTTGGCACATCTCCAAGCCTTAAATTTGTTTCTCCATAATGATTCCGCGTAATATTCTATGGCAGATAGATGCGAGCACTTATCCAACCAATCGAAACCGCATTTTTTTTGTCTCACACCACCGTTGACATAATAATCTGCATCTCCAGTTATCTTTTTGTTACCTACAAAGTCGTCAGTGTGGATTATGTGAACGAATTGTGCACTGGCTGGTGTCATACGGTGAAAACTCGTACCTGGAATTAGGATGTCACTGGTTGGATCCAAACCTGAAAATATAAGGAAACTTAAACTTACATCAACGATCAAGAGCAAAAAAATAAATAAATAAGGACACTATGGGGAAGGATAATGTCTGGAAATATGAATGAAGCAATAAAAGAAGGGTGTCGTATGGTATGGAATGGTCCCTGAACAATGGTCGAGAAGGACACACTGATACAACTGGGACAATACTAGATGAACTCATATTTCACATGAGGTTTGATAGCATGACACCGGAGAACATATTTACTGAGCGAGTGAACATCATCCTCCCATCCAGGAAACAGGTGATGCATCAAGGTAATACTGAAGATATTGTCTGGCTCACCGATGGTTTCAAAACAAATCATGGTACTGGGGATGGTGTAAATGGACCTAGAAAAAAAATTTCACAGACGTCTGTGTTTCAATCAGAGACGATAGCAGCTATTGATAAAAACATCAGAAGAGGATATACCAGAAAAAAATCACAACATTCACTGACAGCCACGCTCTGCTTAAAGCTATCAGTAATCCAACAACTACGTCTAGACTGATAAAAATCTGTAGGGAATCCTAGCTGGTGCCAGTACATGGGGGGATTGTAGGTAATGAAATGGCAAAACAGTTAGCTAAAGAAGCTCCTAAAGGAGATTTCATTGTGAAGTCTCAAAGGATGTCATTCAAAAAAGATCGAGAACTGGCTAGTTGAGGAACACCAATTCAAATATAGACTTACACAAGAACATCTCCATACAAAGAGTTTACTTAATGAGTAAACTGAAAAAATTATTGTTCATAAGATTAATGAACGGCGATAATTAACTATTGTTTTATTGGAACAATGAACTTTTTTATTATTGTAATAGTATGTAAACCATAGATTAATGCTCTCATTTATTGATAATATGAATCAGCGTTCATTATTATAACAGTTATCTGGTTATTAAGTTGATGTAATATTTTCATCATTATAAAGCAGGCGTTCATTGAAAAAATGAACGCGTTCTTTGTTTTAATGTTGAATCTGTACATTTTGAGAACGAATAATGTTATTTACTAAATGAATACTCCTACATTATATTTATGTATGTGTTCATTAATATAAGGAGCGCGCTCTTTGTTTTAATACTAAAAATTTTATGAATACATATTCATCTTATTAATGTACTAAACCATTGATCTGTGGACTATACATAGTATTAATAAACAATGTTATCAACTCAATGAATAACTCCATTGTATTCATGAACGTGTTCATTGTTACTGGAACCAGAACAAGATGCCGAGCCTTCGAGCATTTTAGCTTGATAAGTCAACAACGTAGCAGTTTGATATTACTTGGAAGGCTTGTTGTCAATTCCGTCTAGAGGTTATCAAGTCTAACAATACAGCCAATATAATGAAGAAGTGGCCTTTTTATAAAAATCCCCCAAGATATCGACTGGTGAATAACATACCATTATATTTCAAGTGATATTTCTTACGCACAATTTCACCTACCATCATATCAATTTGGGTAATACCTAAGGGTTTAGGAATTCATAAATGCAATTGACGTTTTACCACGCGATGAAAAATACCTAAGAATGATAATACTAGGTATCTCCCATTACCCATAAGTATTTTTTATCGCGTGGTGAAACGTTAAATTACATTTAAGTACAACTGTCATGTAACGGGTACGATTTGACACTATTTTCAGTGTCATAATGACGTATATTACCGCACTAGTGCGATAATAATAGCACATAATAGTAGTTTGTGCAACTAGTGTGGATATGATGGCCATATCGCACGAGGACAAAGTTTGAGCACGACGCCGTAGGCGGAGTGCTCAATCGTTCGAGTGCGATATGGACAATCCACACGAGTTGAACAGTATATTTTTCCCACCACCCATTTGAGAAAAAATCTAGAAAATAAACAATTGAATAAACTGTAAAATAAATATAACTTGGAATTGAAAATTTCCAACAATTTCATTCATAATCGTACCAATTCAATTTCATGTCTTCACTAATTTTTTGTTATAAGTAGATATTGTCAGTCTGACTCCCGCACGAAGGGTACCGTACCTTTGTCTATAATAATGAATATTCTGCTAAATATCTCAAACGTCTACCTGTTGTCGTTATCAATATCGAGCAGAATATGAAATGGAATTAATAATTAAAAATAACGTCTACACGGGGAATCGAACCCGGGTCTACCGCTAGAGAGTCTGGTATATTTACCACTCAACTATCGGGGTTTGTACTAGTTAAACGTCAGAAGTATTGAATAGTTTTATAAGAGCTGATGTCTATCGATGGTCCCTTAAATACCCATTTTATTCTGTTCTTAGTATTTGTTATCAATAATATACATGTGGGTGTAGAAAAACATATTAATACCAGAATTAAGTATTCAAAAAAATAACACTGGAAGCTGCATTTTCAATCTCCGGTAGGAGATTGTCTTCGCTTGAAGTCATTTTTATAGATTTTTGTTCATTCAACTTTGAAAATTTGATGACATTACTAATTTATTTTATTTCCATAGCCTTGTTTGTCTTTGTTGCTATGGTCACAAAATATGATACACAGTACCTCATGTTTGCAGCCAATATTATTAAAAAAAACGTTGGATTGAAATTTTTTTTTAATTTAAAAATATAGGTAATGTTAATAATACTAATAAACAGTTGTAGATGAAATTTTGTAAGTTACACGTGTGATAGGAATTATTAACGCACTCATGTGACATAACTTGATTTATCAATTTAATGAACATATTCGTTGTATTTATGTTTACTTTTGGTTCAGTGTTAGGCAAGGAACCCTAATCCAGGCGACTGAAGCTGGGTAAAAGACATTTGAAGGCAGTTACCGATCTGGTGACAGGACACTACACCCTGAGGAAGCATCTGCACAGTATGGGCAAAGTTAGTAAACCTATGTGCAGGAAATATGAGCTCTACTATGGAACACCTACTCAAATACTCTGTTTCTGTGAGAACTCACAAGGACTCAGACAAAAGCACTTTTGAAAGAAATTGATGCAACCATCAGAGCTACTCAAAATCCTTCTAGTTAAACTGGTAGCCTATATCGGAGGCTCGCACCTTCTGGAATGGAGGTAGATAACATGGGTAAGATTACGAATATTCAGTTCCAAGTGCCTGGGTTGTTGATCACTACCCAAACGTATGAATGAATGATCGTACGCAGCGGGATGCTGAAATCTGGTATAGTATAAGTTTGTTTTCAAATAGAATGGTATTGCTTACCAAGAACAATTCTCAGGAATGAATATTTAATACCGCGGTCAAAGAAAGAATGACAGTTGCCCTCAATCTGGTAAGCACATGGGTATCAGTCTCTCCAAATCAACCACATGAAATATATGATAGATATTGATATGGAAAAGTGTGGGATGACATAAAAATAAGCACCGTCGGGTGAGCGTCGCTGTGAGCACTTTGGAACCGAAAATTGACTTCAAGGATAACTCAGTGTTCTCTCGGAACTCACCAGAATCACTTTGTTTTGAGTTAAACAACTTCATATATTGACCCAGAACCTGTAGAACGAATTATGATAAGTACAGGACTGGGTCAAACGAAAATAATACAGATGTGCAGTGCAGCCTCTTTTATATAAACATTTATCAAGAAACCTTCAAAGCACATAACTCAGGAACTACTCACGATGATTCACTTACCAATAGCTTTACCAGCTAGACCACTCAACAAGTTTCCAGCATGACCGGCAAGGATAGATCCAACAGAATGTCCGCACAATGTTGTACTACTTAGGTTCAAACTCGTAAATTCCTTCAATAATTGTCCTGCATAGTCTGCGGTTTCTTTTATCACGAAAACAGTGAACGGATATGTAATATGAGCTGGTTTGCTCCAATCGAACAATAGAACGTTGCAGTCGTGGTCTTTTAAGATAGCGTTCTTTATTTTTTGTCCTGTATTGTTTGTTAAATACGAATCTTCAACACCGTGAAAATAAATGAAAGTATCTTTACTTGGATCAAATCCAGAACGAGTTACGTTCGATGCATCGGTTATGTTTATTTTAACGCCTTGGTAGGGAGTTGTTTGGTTGTAAAAATAGAAGCCCAAGTCAGTTTTCTTGAAGAAAAGGAAACCATCTGGAAAAAATGGAATGATTCCATTAAATGGGTAAAGAGTAAGCAAAAATTACTTGATCCATTGATAATTCCAAGGATTTTAATGTTAATCTTGCTATATACTTTATTGTATTAGTGGCGATTTGTCAGGGTAAGGTGGGTGTTGCCCACTCTGTGAAGATTCAAAAAGAAAAAAAATTAAAGCCAAAATTACACATTTTGTTGAATGGGAGCCACCTTAAATATTGATTTTATTGACAATATTGACAATATTTACAATAATTGTCAAGAGGCGTGAGCTTACGTGGGGACTAATAAAAAGCAGATTTATACTCACGAATGGACGATGTTAACAAAATTCCCAAGAGGAACAAAATCTTTTCCAGCATTTTCAGTTTGACGTACGATACTAGACCAAAAAAAATATTTTTTTTTTCGCTAATATTGATAATAAATATAAATATTTAAATTCTCAATAATTTAAATTCATTATTCATCACTCAACGAAAATAATACAGAGTTGTATTGAACAATGAACTTTTTCATTATCCTCTAGAGTTCTCAATTGTACTTGTTTTGAGAAATGCCTCTGTTGAGTTTTTGATAACCATTGATGAATAAACAGTAGATTAGATTAGAATTGAAGTGGCTCTTTATCCTATCCCACTGCGACCTTTGCAGATCTATTGTGGTCCTCCCTATATTTAGAGCTCAATATCTAGCTTTATTCTTTTTATTAGACCTAATAGCCTGGATACCGCCTCCTTTGCGTAGCTCTCTGCCCTCGGTTTTTCTTCTCCGAATAAGTGAAACCGCACCCTTGCTAGGCCTTCGCACTCACAGAGTATGTGCTCCGCGGTTTCTTCTTCTTCCTCGCAGAACCTGCATAGGCTGTCATCTGCAAGGCCAATTGTGTGCATATGTTTCCTCAGCCTACAATGTCCGGTCAGCATTCTTACCATCATCCTCGTCGTTTCCCGACTTTGACTTAGTAGGTCGTGAGACAGTTTTGACGAAGGGCTTTTAAGGAATAATTTTGCGTGTCTTTGTCCTGGGGTTTCATACCACCAGCGCAACGCCTGGTTGTTTATCCATTTGTGGATGCTCTTTTTACTTAGGCATTTTGCAATTCCACAGGAAGGTTCTGGCCCTATCATGACCTCCGTTGCTCCCTGCTTGGCTAATTCGTCAGCCTTTTCATTGCCTTTTATTCCTTGGTGGCCTGGTACCCATGCTAGGGTCTGTTTAGGGCCTTCCGAGACTCCCACACCAGATTTGATGTTATCTTATATGAGCGTACCGCCTCAAGTGCTGCTTGGCTGTCGGAGTAGATGACGATTCTTTGGTTATCGACCTCCTGTCTCATCAACTCTTCTGCACAGCATTGCACCGCCAGTACCTCTGCCTGAAAGACAGTAGCATGTTTCCCTAGGCTTAGAGAGATCGTGATCTTCTCTTGTACCCCATATATTCCAGCTCCTACTCCGGAGTCTGTTTTCGAGCCATCAGTGTACCCGTTGAGATTCGCTGTTATAGGAGGCCCTGCTTCCCAGTCCTTTCTCTCTGGAATGTAAACTGTATAGTCGTTTTCAGAGCTATATTGTGGGGCAATCTGATCCGTTGGCATTCCCAGTATTGGATCTGCCTTTATTTCTTTATATAGCTCTTTGTAGACCTTACCGTGTTCTTGGCTAATCGGAGAAGATCCCTGTAATAATCTGTGACTAACAGATCTTGCATTTCCTTGTATGAGGATATGTAGTGGTGGTAGGTTTACTATTACCTCCAGGGCCGCGGTCGGAGTCGTTTTCATGGCCCCCGTGATACTTAGGCAGGCCTTCCTTTTAATACCACTTAGCTGCCTCTGCGCTTCAATCTGCAGTGTCCTGGGCCACCAGACAACTGATCCATAGGTTATCATTGGCCTCACAACCTGTGGGTATAACCATTTGGTCATGTTGGGATTGAAACCCCAATTTTCTCCACACATTTGCCTGCACCTTCCAAGGGCTATTCTGGCCTTGTGTGTGGTTTTTCCAATGTGGGAGTTCCATGTGAACTTTTGGTCAAATATTACTCCTAGGTATTCAACTTCTTACGCAAATGGAATTTCCACTCCGTTAATTTGCGGCTTTTGTAGACCTTGCAATTTTCTCTTTTTTGTAAACGGTACCAGTGTAGTTTTGTGGGGTTCACTGCCAGTTCTTCCTCCCTACACCAGCCACTCACTATATCAAGCGCCCTTTGGGTGCGTTCTGAAATTGTGTCTGGAAACCGTCCTCTTATCACGATAGCAATATCGTCCGCGTACCCCAGGCACTGAATACCTGAATAAACAGTAAGAACATTATTAGTGTACATACCCCCTTCAGTATATGTTGATATGTTAGAGGATTTTTATGAATGTTTGGAATCTTTTGATGCTTTGCACTGTGGGGATCTTTCAATTTTTGGAGATTTTAATGTCAGCAACTTTATCAACATTAATGATCGAAAATGCTATACTATCCATCATTTTATTATAACAGTAATTAATTTATTTAAAAGCTTAGATAAATTTCAACCAAATTTGAACAAAAAGACAACTTTAATTTCTCTCGAATGTTAACTGGGATTATTTATTAGATTTGAATGATGTTCATCAGGTGGTTGGTGAGTTTTATGACAAGCTGTATTCAACCCTTGATAACCTGTATATGTATAAAAATTTTGAACGTAATTTCTCACCATGATACAACTCTAATATCATTTATAATATTGAACTTAAAGATAAGTATCTTCATAATTACAGACAAACAAACAATACATACTTTCATGATCAATTCAAGCAATTAAGAAAACAAACCAAATTACAAATCAAACTTGCTTATCAATTGTACGTAAACAAAAGAGAAACTAATATTGCTACTGATTTTAATCAGTTTTGGTCATACATAAATGCAAAGAATAAAAGTTCACGTTTACCTGGATCTATGTCGTTTAATAATGAAACATATTCAAACCCTATTAGTATGGTTAATAAGTTTGCTGAGTTTTTTGGAAGTGTTTTTGTATCATTAACAGATTCAGATTCTTCTGGGGCAAAATTGTATGAAGCACATTTTTATGGTGACATTGTAAACGTGAAAAACATCACTGAAGAGGAAATCATTGAGGCTGGAAAAAGATTAAAAAACAAGATGACATCAGGTTGTGATTATATTCCATCTTTTTCTGTACGAGACTGTATTTCTATATTAGCTTATCCGCTAAATATTATATTCAATCTTGCTTTAGAATCTGTAACCTTCCCCGATACATGGAAGGAAGCTAAAATTATTCCGGTATTTAAATCTGATGATCGGTATAAAATTAACAACTATCGTCCTATTTCAATTTTGTCAAATTTCTCCAAAGTTTTTGAGATGGTCATCTGATAATCGTATCTATCTTTCTGTTTGCAATCTTATATCTCCCGCGCAACATGGTTTCATGAGTAAAAGATCGACTGAAACCAATTTACTATTGATAACACAGTTATTATCTGAAGTGATAGATGCAGGTGGACAGATGGACGTGATATATACAGATTTCTCTAAGGCATTTGACAGAATGGATCATGGTATCTTGATTGATAAATTGAATCAGTTCGGATTTCCACCAAATTTGTTAATGTTTTGTCAGTCTTACTTAGAGAGTAGGAAGCAAAAATATACAGCTAAATCAGGTGTACCACAGGGATCAAATCTCGGACCTTTGTTATTTCTTTTATTTATAAATGACATTGATCGCTCTATAGATTTAGGTAGGCTGATTTATGCAGATGACATAAAGATATTTCTTCCCATATCAAATGTGGCTGATTGTGTAGTATTGCAGTCCGATTTGGAAAAAAATATCTGGTGTTCCGTGAACAGACTCGCATTGAATGTTTCAAAATGTAAAAAGGTATCATACTCTAAGAAAATAACGATGGTAAATTTTGACTACAATATAGATGGAAATGTTCTATCTCAAACTTCATCTATTGAGGATCTGGGGGTTATTTTCTATTCACGTTTGAATTTTATTGAATATATTAAGACTAAAGTAGCAGAGGTATCTAGGTTTCATGGCTTCATTATGAGGAACTGTCGAGGTTTTCAAAATATTGCTGTGTTAAAAACACTCTACTTCTCTCTTATTCGTTCCAAATTGAAATACTGTTCAATTATTTGGTATCCGTTCTATAATAATCACCCAACCGATCATCAACAATCGATTAATAACCGATTGTGTATAATCGATCAATATTCGAATATTTCCAATCGATGATAAGTCGATTGTTTCGATCAACAATCGATTATTATCAACTGATTAATAATTGATCATTATTAATCAATCTATAATCTATTATTATTGATCGATTAACAATCGATTATCATTAAGTTGTAGTTGTAGAGTAGTAGATGAATTATTCCGTTACAAAATTCTGTCCTCGGTTTTTTTCTACAATCTATCGATTAATTTACAATCTTTCCAGCATTTTTTTTAGTTTAAAACGGACGTGCGTAACTGTAACGTATATCTCCTAATCGATTATCAACAATCGATTATTATACTATTATATTATCATCCTTTGTGTAAAATTTAAACCCGAGACATCGATATATGGCGGCATTACAGTTTTCTGAATCCTATGAATCGCTGCTCCGTGAACACATAACGCAGCAACGTAACGGTCAGATCTTTTGCGCCGTGACCCCCGGTCGCTCCAGCCTAACGAAAGGAAATGAAGTTCTAGTAGTTATTCACGAAATTAGTGGAATATGGACATTATTAACGCACGCATGTGAAGTTTGCAGAAGTTTGTGTGTAATCACATAAGTGCGTTAATAATTCCTATCACACGTGTTACGTACGAAATTTTATCTACCTGTTCTTAGTATTATTAACAGTACCTATATTATGAAATTAAAAAAAAATCTTTTTAATAATATTGACTGCAAACATAAGATACTGTGAATCATATTTCGTGACCATAGCAACAGAGACAAACAAGGCTGTGGCAATAAAATAAATTAGTTATATCATGAAATTTTCAATGTTGATTGATCAAAAATCTATGAAAATGAGTTCAAGTGAAGACAATCTCATTTCGGAATTAAAAAATGCAGCATCCAGTGTTATTTTGAATAGTGCTAGCCTTAGAAACCAGTAAATACAACCTACCGTCCTGACAACCTATGCTGTAAATAAACAAAAAAGATCAATCGCGCAAAAAATTGAATTCATCCGAATGAATTCAAGTAGATCACCATCACTGCGAATACCAGATTTGCATAGAATTTAAATGTAGCATCGGTTGTTCAGTGATAGAATGCTCGCCTGCCACGCGGGCGGCCCAGGTTCGATTCTCGGCCGAAGCCTATGAATCGCTGCTTCGTAAACGAGAGAGAGAGAAAGAGAATGACTGAGAAGAGAGCGTATGTGCTCAAGGCACATAACGCAACAATGTAACATAACGTAACAGTCAGATCTTTTGCGCCGCGACCCCCGGTCACTCCAACCTAACGTAAAGAACTAAAGTTCGGAAAAAATGCAGGGAGGTCGATTGGTTGCCAGCAAAAGATAAGAATACGGTTAGTCATTACTGGAAACCTTGACTGCTAATGCAAACTCCCTTCTAACAATGTTAAAGCTCAATTTACCTTCAGCACTCAGCAGGTGACGCACAATAAAATTTCATTATGTAGATTATTTGAGGTAGGTAGCTGAAAGTGGAACCTTAAAATGTTATCAACACATGCTGAAGGGCTTAGTAACATCTGTTTTGCTTATCTTTTGTATAATCCAGCTATAAATTAGTTTGCCAAAAAATATTCAACTTATGCTGATTTATTTGCGTCATGGTCTTGCTTTCTGATAAGTATGCACACCATTTTCAAGGTCTAAGGACAATATTGATAAAAGGAGTGTTTGCAGGTGTACTGTGTACAGAGTGAGTTGTAGGTATGGAACGCCTCAATAGGGTACACGCATAAATTTTGCTATTGGTGGGAATTGACACTTTATCAGGACGCTGTATAATTTTCGAAAGGTCTGCTATTACGGATTTAAATGCTAATAAAATTGAGGTACATAACAAAGCTCATTTTGTTCAAAATTAAGGTAGCAATAAAGAAGAACAAAAGGTATTTTCTTTGTTACCTGATATTTATTTAAAATAATTAGGCAGGATAAATTGCAACGGCGACTTAATGTGAAGAGCACCTCAGGTGTGAATTCGGAGACCAAACTAATATCAGTTCAGGGAGTAGTCTTACCGGTTCGCGGGTAATCCTACTTTATTTAAGTTATTGAAGTTATATTGAAGTTAACGAAATGTAGATAAGGTTAAGAAACCAAATGAATTTAATCAGTTAATAAATCAAGTTGAGGAATGTAATTGAAGTTAATCAAAAAAGGTAAGTTGGCGCCACCCTGAATAATATTAGTCGACTTGTTTTTCACCTCACAACTCTCTATCAACAAACCTGGAAATGCTGGGAGGGAAGGAATATGAACAACGTTGTTGAATTTACAAGTTGTATAATGATTTTAAAATTAATATCACAGTGAATGAATGTTGTTTACGTTGTTTGTTGTTTTACGTTGTTTTACTATCCTAAGTTTCTTCGGACTGGTCCTAGGTGTCTGATGTTAATCCATGGGAATTTAGTTCATGGAAACTACTTACCTCATAGAAACTACTTCATAGAAAGCTCTTCGTTCGGAGTGTCACGTACAAATTGGCAGGTACAAAGTGACAGGTACAAAGTGACAGGTACAAAGTGGCAGGTACAAAGTGCTAGGAAAGATACAGTGTATCAGCAATAGTTACATTTTTTTTATGTAAAATTCAGTATATCTGCAGTTATTCGGTTTACAATTGGTGACAGAAAATCATTTAAGAACGTGGTTCATAAAAAAAATATCCTGTATTCCACTATTAAAAAAAACAAAAGGAGCAATAAAGAAATGTGATATGATACGATACGATATTATTAAGCAAATCTTATTTTTTTGCATTCATCAAAGAAATCAAAGAGACAATATCTAAATAACATAAAAACTCAATTTTATTCTATTACTTATTTCAATCACAGAAGACGGAAAAAAATGTAATGTAAAATGTAATCCGGAAATATAATATTCTAGGTTGTGAAACGTTAACTTTGTTGGTTAACATTTCAGATAATAAAAATGTGCAATAATCACTTCAGAAAGTTGATTTTTAGTGGAATAGTATATACAGGGTGGGGCACTATGAACGAACTATTCTCTGGCGTCTCAACGGCAAATATAATTAGAAAAAAATCAGACGTAGAATTAAGTAGATGACTTAGGACTATAATTTAAAAATATTTTGGAATATACAGGGTGCTCCAAAAAAGCGTGCCGTATCAAAGTTAGGTTCCTTTAAATGGAACACCCTGTATTTTATCACATTTTTAAATTGTACTATTAAAAATAATGTAAGTTCATCAACATTTCCCTATACCTATCTAGTTCAGTTTCCAGGATAAATCGATTTTACATAATTTGTAGACCCTCCGAAAAAATACAATAACTTCAAAATAAAAACGAATAACCACATTTGCTTTACACCATCTCACTAGAAGCTTTTAACATTCCGTTTCCAATATTTACTGCTATGCTATCGTATACA
>CAJUYG010000431.1:0-28020 GCA_910591675.1 Galerucella calmariensis
ATTTAATATTTAAATAAAATGAGTGGTTCAATATAGGTTTTGTTTATTGTGAGAATTCGATTCCCCCCGTATAATTCAATTGCTAATCATCAGTTGACTATTAATTATAAACCAGCACATCCATGCGCTGTTGCCGGTTCAGTCGTTTGTCGCAGATCTGCATTTGAAGCTAGGAGCTAGCTTCTCGTGGATTCAAAAAATAGTGAAAATAAATTTTTTTAAGTAACTACTTTGGCATCACTTTTCTCTGGAAGATGTATGAGTGTGGTTTAAAAACTTATTCATGATTTGTGTATTGAAAATTAAAGTTACTAGTAGGAAATAGTTTGAATATTTCAATTAACAATGGAAACCAATATTTTGAGGAAATTGAAGAGGTATAAAACTAATTTGAGAATGGTAACTATTATAAATAATTTAAATCATTTTTGATAATCTTGTTCAACCCTCTTTAGAATCTTTGTGTCCCAATAGGAATATTTCAATCCGAAGCTCTTATAAGTGATAATAGTAAAGAAAGATTCAGTAACTTGCCCATAGAGAATTCGATGGAAAGTTAGAAAATAATTTTCAATATCAAATGTGCAAGAATTGAAATTTGTTATTCCCATCACAGTGTGCTAGAGGTATTAAACAGAAGCTCAGCACAAAAGCATCTACGTTCGTAACGGAAAAATTGACCAAAAAAACAGAAACTGAATGAGACGTATTCCAATAATGCCATTCATTTACCCAAATTCGCCCAGTCGTTATAATAGGTATACTGAGCATAGGGTTATTGTAGGGAGAGGAAATTCATTTTGATGATTGTGTGCTTTGTTTTGTAACATATGGATTAATTATAGTAAATGATGTAAATAAAGTCGTGAAAATAGTGAAAATATTTTTTTTTATGTACTCTAAGCATTATTATCCTCTGTGTGGTTTGAAAAGCTTATTAATTAACAATGGTAACCAACATTTTGATGAAACTGTGGAAGTAAATATCAATTTTGCTTTCTTCTTTCTTGATGAAATAATAAAACACCATTATACATAAAAAAATTTATTGATAATCTAAAATACAATATAAAAAACGAACTGCAACATCACAATAAATCTGCATGTTAACAAGAAAATTCTGAACAAACAAACACAATATTCTGATAACTATTTTGCAAAAACCACATTATTGTAGCCATCTACAACAAACCATTTTTTCAGAAATAGTTTTAAATTTTGGAAATTATATTCTAACTTTACAACAAAAAAGTGTTGTAGTAAGGGAGAACCATTAAAATATAGTTGACTACAATGAAATGGTTGTCGACATGTGTATTCGATTATTTGCAAATTAAATATATATGATGCATTCGAATCAAAAAAACTAAATATTTTTAATTGTGGACAGTTTAACAGTGCACATTTTATTCATATCACATACAAAAATGTATACTTAACATAATTAATGTCATATTTCAACAAAACTAGACAAGAATGAATTAATAATTTGAATATTTTATTTCTTGAATCTTCAGAACCACATGGTTTCATCATTAATTTATCCAGAAGTATATAGTTATATAGGAATTAACCATTAAAATGGTTCTTTCTCCTGGGAAGATCTGACAACGTAGTCTTGTAGTGACTCTCTGGAAAATACTTTAAGCAACAGCTGTAATAATTTCAGGAATCTATCAAATATCTGTAAAAATGTACTTTCATGAAAACATATACCGGGTGTTCCACTATATTTTAAGGTATTTCAATGAAACGAATAAGTACAGATAATGTCACTTCTTCCAGCTATATGCATGTATAAGAATTTTTGAAATTGGAACAAAGAATTAATTTAATTTTATTTTGTTCTTCCCAGCCCAGCAGGTACAATATTGTTAGAATTAATTCAAAGCATCTTTATTCATTATAGAAATATGTATACCATTAAACTGTTTAATTTAGAATATTTAACAAAAACACAATCAATTTAAACTATTTTAAACGGAAAATTTCCCTAAGCACCAAAGTATTATTAGAAAATATACAAAAAGTTTAAAAAAAAAGAAGACTGTACAAAATAAATATTTTACTACAGATATCTACAACCACGGAGTTAGACTAGACAAAATTCAAAATCTCAGTTTTAATACTCTCGTTCAATAATACAATGGGTTTTTTGTATTTTATCAAAATATATTAGCACTTCTCTGCAAAAATTAATCTAAACATTTTTTAAACCGAATATTTCACAAGAATTCCTAAATGTTTGCAACTCTCACTACAAATACGTCACAAACCTGAAGATGAAGTTAGCTACTTTCTGATTATGCTTATTAACTAATAAGCCAGTTACAAAATGACCAAAGTTTGAAGAACTGTCTAAAAGATATATGTGTTTACAGTTTATACAAGTTTGACGTTTCAATATTATAATCCAAGTGTCAAAAACGTTACTTTAGTCATGAGTTTTCTGAGTTAGGTTATAAAAAAATGACGGTATAAAACTCGGCATTTTCTTGAGTATTTAAAAAAAATTCGTAAGTATCAGCTGCACCATAAAATTTTGCCTAGTCTAAATATATATATTAAGCAGTCGTACTGGGTAAAACAAATACCCTGTATTCACAAATGTTTACGTAATATACAAACGATTATAATAACTGGTATGCAATTTTCCAAGATAGGGCTGCTGCAATATATGCAATTTAATAAAAAGAAAAAAATCTACAATCTAATGAACACTGAATATTTAAGTTACACAAAGAAAACTGACTAGAAGGAGTGGTGGTTAGTGCTCAGTTACAGAGAAATTATGGTAATAATGTAGTGTATTTTCAAAATATTAGACTGCAGCTAATAACTAATTGAAAATACAAACTCCATTAACTAATTGTTTCAATATATTAAGTAGTGAATGTAAGGTATATGAAGTAGTGTTTTCTAACATACAGGGTGACTAATTCTGCAAACATTAAAAATACATGTTTTTTTGGTAGAGTTGATGATTGCAATAAAAAATGAAGTGTGAAGTCATTCGGTATATGTTGAGCAAAGTCCAGCCCTGCTCGAAATTTCTCAACCTGTTTGATGACGAAATGCAAGTAAACCATGTGAATGGAATATCTCCAGTCATGTCATTTAAATAAACGAACAAAGAGTTGGTATAAATTTACAAATTTACTTCAGAATTTGACAACCTGTATATCTAAGATTATGAAACTAGTATTTGTTTGTATAAAATGTTTGTGAATATATTTTTTTTTTGGAAGTACCATACCTTCAAATAGCCCGAAATTATAAAGTTTTTATTCGAGATTTTTATATAAAAATTATTATCATAATTTGATCACCCCAAGCAATTCTATATCAAATATTACAACTGAAAAATCTTATCAAAAGTGTTTTAAAAAATTTGTTAGCACTAATGTGTTGTAGTAATTAAGTATATCCCAATTTTTTTTATAACAATAACAAAAACATCAAAATTGCCTATTTTTTTTTCAAGTAAAAGAAAGTTGTATGTGCCTGTAATATCTAAATATTTATAGTATAGTTAATATCAAGCAAAATTAGACAGAACGTATATTATTTAAAAAAAAGTTTTTTGGAAATAATGACAAACACAAAACGAAATCGTGGAAAATAAATCGAGCTTAGCAAGTAGATACTCTGAGACGGTCTGAGCACAATAGCTCAAAATAATAAAACCGTCAAGTGTGAGCTGGACTTGCGCAAGAAGAGTTCCGTACCATTATCGATAGAGATATATTTATTTCATCACATTAGATACAATTGTACAATAGTAACAAGTCAAACTGACAAAGTAAAAAACAAACAACAATAGTTACAATTAATACACAATTATTTCTGAAATTAAAACAAAAACTAACAAGCTATTGCCAATTTAAATACCTCAGTAGTTAGTGCTTAAGTCTAACCTTGAAATGGTTGCAACTCAAACCAATAATGTCTGCTTTTATTTTATTGTATAAAAGTATGTTGGGTGAATTTCAAGATGATAGATCCAGTCGATAAAATTGAGGCCTCAGTTGTGCACTTCTTCGAGTTGGGTAATTATGAAAGTCAGCGTTTGTAAGATACTTAGTATTATTTTTATGTATTTCTAAAACATTGCAAAGTATGAAAATACATGGCAATGGTAAAATTCTTCTCTGCGAGAAACATTGGCTATGATCCTGATTCATTTTTTTTGCATACGAAAGGCTTTAATTGCATGTGAAGACTGCCCCCATGAAAGTATGCCATATGTTAGGTGGCTGTTGAAAAGAGAAAAATATATCTGTAATACCATACTTTATAAAAACATACAAGCTGATTGATTTTTGCTTTTGTGATTCATATTCATAGCTTCGGTTAGTATAAAACCCAATTTTGGCAAAAATGGACTTACGACATTTGCGAATTAGGGTAACGATTTGTTGTTATAGTGGCAACATAGTTCTATTCCAGTAGTAAATTGTCAAGTAATGTTCCATTTGACATATGCAGCTGCTTCCATCAGCTCTCACTGTTAGTGAATAGACCCCCAGAACTATTTGACCTATTGCGCTTGAAAACAGGTGAGGGAATCTACTTACAAAGTTCGATTTATTTTCTATGATATAGATTTGTGTTTTTCATTATTTCCATATTAATGTATGATTACATTGTTTAAATTCGGTTATTCATGAATAAATATTGACAACACGGCATGTACCTAAATCTAAATAAGTACGGTATAATCAAACTTTTAATATGTAGATGTATAAAACTTGAATTCTTGATTTATATCAATCCACATTTGCTCAAACGGAAATAAATTAGATTGTAACATATTTAAAACCAAAATAACTATTGGCACTTTTAATTTCAATCTTCTTTCAACAATAATCGATTAATTATCATATATCTACAAGAACACATACAGCCTTTTTTTTTAATGTAGAACAATGTTAACAAAATTATCTTAATTTTTTTTCTAAATTAATTATAAAAATTTAATAAAATTCATTTTCGCTAGAATGATTAGATTCAGGTTTAGAATTTAAATTAGATATGTTAAACATAGACATTTTCAAAGCTAAACTAATGTTGTTGGCCGATAATTCCAAAGCTCCTGTATCTGCAATAAACAAAAACAGTTTGATCAAATTTCACATTAAATGATTCATTCTTGCATTCATTAAGCATCGTTATACGATTCCTCAATTGTTGTTTAAATAAATAAAGATGCAAACAAAAATTAAAGTAGATATTTTTGTCAAAATTTATAATCTATAATAAAATTCAAGTCTGATTTCGGCTCCTTAAGACTTTTATAATAATAATAATAATCACACCCTCTTGTGGTGGATCTAAATAAGTGTAAATAATTTCCAGGTTTTTATTGAGGCCTCTTTTGCAATAAAAAAGTTTTGTACAGGGTGTCCCAAATTGGTGTGTTTTGATAGAAGAGATAGAAGAAAAGCAGTTAAGATGTTAGGACTTATTTTTTTGTTAAAGTAACAATAGCCCAATTAAATCTTTATCAACTCCCCGCAGTTGAAAGATACAGGGGGCTGACCAAGGAAATATAATGCAAACTTATGTTGTTTTAAATGGGACATCCTGTATATTAAGACGTTTTTCGTTTCCTTTTTTAATTCTCATTCACCTGATATGACATTTTATATATCTATTTTAAATGGAGCTACAGTGCAAATAAACCATTTAGGAATGTTATCAGGTGAAACACCCTTAAAAAATTGAACACTCAGTAACGAAATTCAATATTTTATTATAGGGATACTGATGTGTGACAATTTTATTTATAAAAATTTTAAAAAACAATAAAATTATGAAACAACAAGAAACATTGTAACAGCTAATATACCTATAACCAATTTTATTAGAATGTAAAAATTACATTAAATGTTCAAAATGCTCTCCGTTTTCATCGATTAACAAGTTTTTTGTTTAAATAATCTCCAACCAATAATCAGCTATATTTACCTACTTTGTTTTTAGTTCACTGATTTTATTTTTGGTAATGCTGAACTGTTTGGAGATTATTTAAACGAAAAACTTTTTAATCGATGAAAACGGAGAGCATTTTGAACATTTTTACATTCTAATAAAATTGGTTATAGGTATATTAGTTGTTACAATGTTTCTTGTTGTTTCATAAGTTTATTGGTTTTATCTGGTTTTATTTTTTAATAATTGTAATTTTTATAAATAAAATTGTCACACATCAGTCTCCATATAATAAAATATTGAATTTCGTTACTGAGTGTTCAATTTTTTAAGGGTGTTTCACCTTATAACATCCATAAATGGTTTATTTGCACTGTAGCTCTAACCATTGAAAATATATATATAATATGTCATATCAGGTGATAATATGATAATTAAAAAAGGAAACGAAAAACGTCAAAATATATAGGGTGTCCCATTTAAAACAACATAAGTTTGTATTATATTTCCTTGGTCAGCCACCTAACAAAAAAATTCTGTGAACCATTGAACTCTTTAATATTATATCTATCAAAAGTTTCTATAACGTTTTTTCATATTTTTCTTAATTAAGAAGTTATAGTACCTTGTAGTTTTCGACAGTTTTTAATAATCGCCCTGTATCTTCCAACTGCAGGGAGTTATTAAAGATTCATTTAGGCTATCGTTACTTTAACAAAAAAAGAAGTCATAACATCTTAACTGCTTTCCTTCTATCTCTTCTAGTTTACGAGATACCCAGCAAAACGCACCAATTTGGGACACCCTGTACTGGAGCTGCAATAAATACGGTGGAGACACAGATTATAATATAATCTGTGGTGGAGAGCCATTTGTATTCAGACATCCAGTACAACTCAAATTGCTACTTTAAATTACTAATTTGAATACACAAATTAATTTTGTTTTATTTAATTTTACATACTGAAATATTTTACTTGACAACAAAAACAATTAGTTACACAATACAGCACGCAACATCAGCTTTTGACTTTTTTTTCTGAATAAAGCCATATTGAGCCTCGAAACTGCTGAACAACTTTTCTATGCTTTCTTGGGTATCACCAAGATCGATTGGTTTAGAAGTGCCTATATGGGATTCACTCCGATTCGTCTCAACTTTCACATTATTTTCATCAACTTTAATCAATGGTTGAGATATTGAAGTTGTTAACGCATTTGCCTTTTCTTCTCTATATGATTGAGATCCAGAAAAATGTCCTGAATTATCTTGAAGTGTGTTTATATAATTTTTTAGCAACAACGCTATTACCGGGTCATTTTTATCAATAACAAACCTATTAGGTGCTATTTCTTCGTTTTGTTTGACATTTTTCGCTTCATGGTGGTGTATTTCTGGTCTTTTATTTTTCTTACTAGTCGAATTCATCATGTGTCTGTTTATAAGCATTCTTTGATAGTAACTCGGTTTATTTTTATCATTTTTAAGCATTCTTTCTTCTAGACCCAATTCTCGCCCGACACTCTCTAAACTACTGTTGAATAATAGTTTATATTCAGGAGTTGAATCTGTCAAACACTTTGCGATAAAATTTTGGAAGTCTTCACGAGAAGTTTTACCTGTAAGATGTCTTTTTAATATCAATTTTAAGCTGCATTCTTGACATTTCCGCTGTAATTTAAAACAGTCCCGACATGATTTCGCTTTAGACGATGTTAACTTGACTTCTTTGGTGTTTATAAGAGACATACAACTCTGGGATTTGTGTAAGTTGGTGCCCAACTTTTCGGGAATAGTTTCCAAATTAACGTCACTAATATCGATGCTCTCTTTTATAAAACAATTTGCATTTTCTTCGCTAATTATACACACAGGATTTTTTCTTGGCATGTTTTGAATGCAATTTCTTAGAGGGAGCTGATTTGGATGTTTCGGAATGGAAACCTGGCAATATACATTCTTAGTTTCTTTCATTTGGGAAAGGATTTGGTAGGATAAGGATTGATTCGGATGATCTAGATAAGAAAAAATAATTTACAACAATTATCTACCACTTAAAATGACTTAAAAATTACTCTATTGTTATGGAAATAAGATTTAACTCTAGACAGTAAACTCCTGTGGAACAAACACGAAAAGGAAATTACATACAAGGCAAAAATGGCTCTAATAGTGTGCAGAAATCTAGCAGGAAGAAACTGGGGTTGTAACCCAAAAATCCTGAGCTGGATGTACACTGCCATAGTGAGACCAATCATCACTTATGGACCCATTGCGTGGACTAGTAGAACTAGCCTATTGACGACGAGTGAAAACCTCTACAAAACTCAAAGACTAGCCTGTATATGCATTACAGGAGCAATGAAAACATGCCCAACGGTAGCCATGGAAGTGATTCTCAACCTCACCCCACTACATATGGTGGTGGAAAGCGTTGCAGAAAGAACAAGATACAGAATAAGTAATAATAAGAAATCAGACAACCTGGGACATGCCACAAGATGGTATGATGAAAAAATATAACTTTCCAAAGAAATTCGTTACGTAATTAAGCGACAAGAAAGAATGGGATCCAAATACCATTACCAGACTTGGAAAGAATGCCATTCAATGGTACACAGACGGCTCAAAAGCAATAGAAGGAACTGGGATAGGAGTGTTCGGGCAAGAAACCAAACACTCTGAAAGCTTGGGAAAAACCCCAAGTATCTTTCAAGCAAAAATCCACGGCATAAGAAAGTGTGCCCAGTTCAATATTGATAAAGGATACAGAAGACAAAGGATTATCATAGTGTCGGTTAGTCAAGCAGCCATTAAAGCACTGAGCTCTTGTGTAATCAGTTCAAAAATGGTGTGGGAATGCCTAGACAAACTCAATGAAGTAGGCGAGAACAATATGGTCACCTTACTATGGATTCCAGGACACACTGAAATAGAAGGAAATGAAATAGCAGATGAACTAGCAAAGAGGTGGATTGAAATACCTTTCTGGGGGCCTGAACCCTTTTGCGGAATCAGCCCCAATGTAATATTGGAAGAAATAAGTAAAGCCGAGAAAAAAAGAAGATCTGACCATTGGAAGGATCAAGAAGGGCTTATACAATCAAAGACTCTTCTGGGTGACTACAACCTGTTAAGATCAAATGAATGCATAAGTCAAAGTAAAACTGCGCTAAGAGTTTTAACAGGGATCCTAACGGGACATTATAGCCTGAATGGGCACTTGCAAAAGCTCAAAATAGTGGAGGAAGAAGAATGCAGATTTTGTGGAATGGAAGAAGAAACCTCCATCCACATACTTTCCAGCTGCACAGCACTTCAGAATCCTAGAGCACAGCACCTGGGAGATTACCGGATAGAAAGTTGAAGCCTGCAGACATCCTAAAATTCCTCCGGGAAATAGGACTGAAGGAACTACTAGTTTCTGAGACTCTCCTCAGAAACTGAGTAGTAGTAAGGGGGCACAATAGATCTTTTAGGTCTCAGTGAATGTCACCCCAAAATACATACATACATGGAAATAAAAAAAGCGTGATGAGCAACTGGAAAGGAAAAACTTACCTCCAAATTCTGTGTTCATTGGGGGCAAAGTCTGTAAAATTAACGCTAAACATTGTGCAACGTTATTATTAGGAGCACAGCATAACGCAGGGGTCATTCCTTCATTATCAACAGCTATGACGGACGCTCCTTTCTTGAGCAGCTCTCTAGTTACATCCACCAAGCCATTTCTCGCAGATATATGAAGTGGGCTACAAAATAGAGAAATATTGAAGTCATTTCCCAACAAAATTTGACCAAGACTTACGTTTTTTTATCATTATTAGTTATATTGACAATGGTATCTCCTTGAGAATCTTCTAAAATTAATAAGGCAGTCTGGTTATGCTTTTTTAGGCATGCCCAATGCAAGGCAGTATTGCCAAGTCTATCACAAGTAATACGATCAACTTTACAAGTTAATAAATGTTCTGAAACAAACAAAAGATTATTTTTCTAATTAATTTTGTATTTACAATTTAATTCGTAAAATACATACCAACAATTTGAGTTTGTCCATATTGAGCGGCGGCTATAAAAGGCGTTCTACCCTCTTCATCGAAAACTTGAATATCAGCACCTTGTTCTATCAAATATTTAGCACACTCGGCATGACCGTGTAATGCAGCTATATGCAGTGGCGTCCTCTTTCTACAGTCCGACAAATTAGCTATCTGTTTTCCAAAATAATTGACTAATAATTCTAGGCACTTATCTGACCCTGAAAAACTGTACAAATATTTAAGCAACTGCTATTAGCTCATTCCCAGAATGCATTCAGACCGAGGGGTAAACCGAAAGTGGAAGTTTGGTGGAAGTATGTGGATGTTTGGTGGACGTATGTGGAAGTTGGGTGGAAGTATGTGGAAGTTTTATATAGAAATTAGACAAAGTGCGGTGAAAATAACGAATTTGGGATTATTGAATTGTCATTATACAGGGAGTTAATGTATAGGAGTTACAAACTGAAAGAGCGTGTAGAAAATGCGTTAAATTGGCGTTACATTTTCTGTCGACATGGGTCGTCTTTGGAGCTTTAGTTTTCGAGATACAAAGTGTTGAAGTTACCCATACAATAGGTAAAATATAATAAAAATCAATGCTATTGAATGTTTTCAGAAATTATAAATTTATGTGTTTGTTGTGGAAACGTATTGTATTACAAAAAGGTTGCATGAGTTCTTCGTCAACTAACTTGAAAACACTGTGTGAAAGTGGAAGTATGTGGAAGTTTTTTCAAATGTGGAAGCAGTGATGTAAAATGACGGTCATTTTAAACATTGTGACAAATGACCGTCATTTTGGTCATTTTCATCAGGTATCTATATGTCTAGGAATCAACCATAAAAACATTATTATCAAAATTCAATCAAGTTCCTTTTAAAGCCTTAATATCAACTTCAAAACACGAGAATAGGACAATAAAATGCATTATAAAACTTAAATCATTTCAAATTAGTGTTTATTTTAAGTTAAGGTTATGTGCAAAATGACCTGGCGGTCATTTTCGAATGTGACATGACCGTGACCGACGTCATGACCACCAAAATGACGCGGTCATATGACGGACTCACATCAATGTGTGGAAGTAGGTTTACAAAATTTTTGATGGCGGTTTACCCCTCGATTCAAACAAAATTGGGATGAGATAAAAGTCTGCGGGTTTGGAAAAAATATATCACAATAATAAAGAAGAATTATTACAAATACTTACGTAGCGCAGTGGATGGGCGAAAATGAATTCTCTTCCAACTCTTTAAAAATTTTCTTTTCCAGTAAATATTCCACACAATTAGCATAGCCTAAAATTATTTACATGTAGGTATATACAAAGTGTCACAAATTTCAAACGCGAGATATTATTACGAACTCAGTGATTTATTCCCGAATGTTATAGAATTCGTAAATTCAAGAAGGTTCTAGAGTTGCGAAGGTCTATATATACGCGGGTTTTCGAGTGAGTCGAGGAGTTGTTCAGTATACAGTGAATCGGTAAACAGTAAGTGAACAGATAGTGAATATAAATAGTGTTGAAGATAAATTAAGACAATTATTATACCGAGTGTAGATAAATTAGTAGATATTAAGTAGTGAGTATATAAATTAAGTTTCTTGAAGTGTGTAAGTGTTTCTTCAATAAATCAATAGTAATTAGCCATAGTGAGCATATAATTTTATCCCACGGTAAAAACAGTTCAAATAAATAATAAAAACATTACAATATATTGTTTAGATATCGTAAAAGGGATAATCTATGATATTCAATATGTATAAAAATATGTCATTTGTAAGTTAATTTGAAAGAGTTATCTTTCCAATTAGACTTGACACAATTATTTACAAAGATAAATGCACTAACCATGGTAACATGCCCAATGCAGAGCTGTGCACTGTTGTTTATCCTTAGCTCTTACTTGTTCTTCAGTCATATAATTAAGTATCATATGCATACAGTTGAAATGTCCGCAGGCTGCTGCCAAATGTAAAACAGTTTTTCCGTTGATATCTGTAGTTTCCACTTTCGCATTACTAGATAGAAGCAATTCAACTACTCCATCTTGTCCACTAACCACCTGTTTGTAATACAGAAAAGCATTTTACATTCATTCAAATTTCAACTCGAACACAATGAAAATAGTACTGAATAAGTAAATTTTTTCCTATCATCATAATGCTTAAATAAACAAAGAAGATTTGAGAGGATTTATGCGCAGTATTGTTAACTTATTGATTACAGTTTGTTTAGAAAAAGTAGATAGAGTATTAGCAAACAAAATAATGAATATACCACAAGCAACATACAAAAGATTAACAATAATAATTCAAACTTACCGCTCTAAAAAGGCAAGAGTGATCATCGGTATCCACAATATTTGGATCTGCCCCACACTTCAATAATGTATGGACACATTTGAGGTTATTACCAGAGACAGCTAGCATCAACGCCGTTCGATGTTGTCTGAAAATAAAACGTAATCAACTTTATGAAAAAATATTTGGATTGCTTACAACTCACCTATCAAGCATGTTAACAACATTTTGATCCTCGCTGTTATGCAACAATAAAGTCAAACATTGTGAATGTCCGTTTTTGGCACTGTAATGAACAGGAGTCATATTGTTGATGTAATCAGCTAAAGCGACTTTGGCACCAAAGTGAAGTAAAAAATGAACGCACTGTGCGTGTCCTTCTCTCGCTGCTAATAATAAAGGTGTTATTCCTTGGTTTGTTCTTATGTTTATGTCAGAAAAATAAGGCATTACCATTTTTAGGATTTCCAAGTTTCCTAATTTGGCCTAGGAACATCAAAATAACTTAGTTGAATATCAAATAATCATCGAAACAAAATGTATAGGATCAATTTTTATCGACCTTGAGATTTTTACACATACAAAATAATGAATAATTAATTCTTGCTTCATGTCGCTGGTTTCCACTGAGATTTCTCTTTATAATAGGCATAATCATAGTACCTTCAGTCTATGAAGAAGATAACAATAAACAATGTTAAGTATATTCATAGTAGACTATACTCTATACTTCAAAAACTAACAGAAATCAGACTTGGGTTGTATTCGGATACTCAGTATTCTGAATCCTATTCAGAATACATTTGGCTGGTATTCGAATACATTTGTGTATCTGGTATTTGGTATAAACTGAATACTTTTTTTGTCGATACTCGGTATTCTGGATTCTGAATGTGTCATTTTTGACTCCCAGTATTCGAATACCTACTTTGTATTCGAATCCCGGTAACCTTTTGCAATATCTTGAAGATAAAAGATTAGCTTTGGAGATGCTGAATGATTACCCTTTAATTAAACAAATATTTTTAAGGTATAACTCCATATTACCATCTTCTGCTCCAGTAGAACGTTTGTTTTCTTTTGCAAGTATGATAAATTCGCCAAAGCGTCAAAATTTGGGTGAAGAACTTTTTTAAATGTTGGTGTTGTTGAAGGCGAACGGGATGGGAAACACTTAATTTTTCTCTTTATATCTAAGTACTGGTGCGTCGTCATATTATATTAATTGGTTCCTATTTTTTTATTTAAATGAAAAGAATTTTATTTCAAGTTTTATTTATCATTTGAGTTTTTATTCATGTTTTTGTTCCCTTTAAACTATAAACCAAAGGATTTTATTTTTTAGTTTTATTTATTTGGTAGTAAAGCATTTTTAATTTTATTATATATTTTTATTATTTCAAGCACATAAATAAAAATTGAGCTTAAAGTACGCATAGGTATGTTTCTTTTTAGTTGGAATATTCGAAAAGTATTCCTATTTAAATAAATCCCGGTATTCAAATACAGCGTTATTCGAATACTTTTTTTTCTTTGTCTTCGAATCTTGAGTATTGGAATGCAATTTAGCATAAAGTATTCAGGATTCGGATTCAAATACCAAATTTCAGTATTCGACCCAAGTCTGACTGAAATAGAACTTTTTAGATCATAAAAATGTGGTATACAAAAATTCTCTTGAATGATTTAAAAGAACAATACAATCTATTTCAAAAACTCACCGCAAGGTGTAAGGGTGTTATATCTACGGAACATTTAGCCATAATTTTTTCAATTTCATCACCTTCTTCTTTCTTTTGTTCGGCTGTCTGGTCATTTCTCAACAGTCTTCGTACACCATTAATATTTCCACCAGCTATTGCATAATGTAATGGAGTAAAACCTAAAATGTTCAAGTTTTGCAATAAACAAAATATAATAAATAGATCCTAAGACCTAAATTTCTATTTTAAATAAAACTTTGATTATTTTAACTCGTCCTTACCTCTATTGTCTTTCATATTTCGATCTGCTTTATGATCTAAAAGATAATCGACACATTTACTTTCATGATCGTAGGCAGCTGCCAAGTGTAAAGGTGTGCAACCCTCAATATCTGCTAAATTAACTGGACTTCCAATACCAACTAACGTAAATACACACTGATAATGACCCTGGGAAGCGGCATAATGAATCGGAAGACGAAGAAGGTTATCTGTTAATCTAAAGTCAGCACTGTTGCTGACAAGTAAATCTAGGCACTCATATGATCTAAAAAAGTAAAAATTTTTATTGACTTGGTGACTTAACACAATTTACCTCTGAGGTACTGATATATAATTGTATAGTTACCCCTTGTATGCAGCACAATGAGTTGGAGTTTTTCCAGTGTCATCTTTATCATTAAGGTTAACAACATATTGCAAGAATTTTCGCCCACATTCTACATAACCTGAAAGACAGCACATATGTAGGGGTGTTCTACCTTCATATCTAAAAAAAAACAAGTGAAGTGTCAAAAAGACAGAATAAAAATCTAATCTAAGGGTAACTGCAAGCATTCATGATCAAGCGATCGTAAAATATCTCCACCATACGGTACAATATCAGAAAAACGCGCCGAAATTATTAGAGTTTGATGTTATAAAAAATGCAATTAATTCATGGGAAAAGTAAAGTTTTGTTTACTTCTTCCTGTATCGCCATTTCTTGATACAAAAACATTTTAAAAAAGTATACTAACCCTTTCTTTAACGGATTTGCACCAAAATTTAATAATGTATGGGCTAGAATATCGTGGCCATATTGAGCTGCAATGTGAAGAGGTGTGCAGCCATTTTTATCTGGAACATCAATGTGGGCACCTAAAAATAAAAGGAAATAATTTATAAAGAATAATTTTTTATTCTTAACGATTTATTATAATACATATTAATTAAATTTGTTTATATTGAAACATTTTCCCAAATTTTAGAATATCGACTAGAAGACCTTCAAAACTATGAAAATACCATAAAATTAAAAATACTTCAGATCCAATTCAAGAGTATTTGTTTTTTTATTTAGCTTAAATAAAATTATATGAATGGTTATTGAGGAGGCAGTAAATGAGACCCCATATCATTGATATATACGTAAACAAAAAATTGTCACTCAACACTACATTCGGTAATTGTTCGAGACATAGTCATATGTCCTATCGTTAGATTTATAAAATATCTATAGCTGATATAAACTACTTTTGAAAACCGGAAATTAGGGTCGTAGCGCATTGGACCTTAATTCTTTGTCGGGATACTTTTATTAATTTTTATTGGCTATCGTAATTACCGTATACGAAACATTTGTCCTAACCTTCCAAGGAAAGATATTACGACAGGACCGTACTAGATAGAAATTATTCGTAAATAATTCATGTATTTAATGGGGCAAAAGATTAGAAAATAAAAACGTTACCACCTCAAACCAAAAACAAGCTCATAAGAAGGTACCAAATGTTTCAATTATATAGTACAGACTTGAAATATTAAGTTACCATAATCAATCAGTGTTTTACTCCTCATAAATTTTCCATGAATAGCAGTCATGTGTAAGGGAGTCCTCCCATCCAGACTTTGGCAATTTAAATCAATGTCATGAATTAACAAAAACATTAGACAATCCATTCCATGTGTGCTAGCGGCAGCTATATGCAAAGGTGTTTGCCCTCTAAAATTTGTAGCTTCTATATTGGCTCCAGAATCCACCAGATCCTGGCACACATTCAAATGTCCATTCAAACAAGCTATGTGTAATGGAGTATTACCATAGACATTTTGTGCATTTACATCAGCTCCTGTATTTATTAGTAATCTGCAGACATTTTCAATACCTGAAAGTGGATTAGAAATAACTAAAATAAAGTAAAAAGACAAGTTTGTTATTTACTACCACTAGCAGCAGCGACATGTAAAGGTGTGTACTGGTTTCTGTCTTTTGCATTTATGTCAGCTCCGTACTTGATTAATAATTCAGCAGTGTCAGTGTGGCCCATTTGGACAGAGCAATGTAATGGTCTAAAAATTTTCTACTTACTACATGATTGAAAGAAAATACATTATTAATGCAGATAAATGAGTAAAATACACTTCAATAACTATTCATCTGCATGAATTTACAAATTTTCCAACACTTTTTTTATATAAAATAAATAAACTTTACTTATTACTGACCTACAATCTCGCTTATCACAGGCATTGACCATACAATTTCTAGATATGAGCAGCTCACAAATGCTAGTATGTCCATTGTAAGCTGCATAATGTAGTGCAGTCCTACCAGATCTATCTCTCACATTTTGATTGGGGACATGAGGTAAAATTTGTTCTACACAACTATAAGCATCACAAGCATCGCTAGCTGCAGCTATGTGCAATGGTGTCTGCCATAACCTTCAAGTAAATAAAATATATATGATTAATAAAACATTCAGCAATCATACTTTGAAATAAAAGGAGCAAAACATTGTTTATTAGAATCTAATCACAATTTGTTGTATAGTAGCTATATCAAAAATCAATTACAATTGAAAATTACTACACAATGGACATTATTTTTCTTATTCAAAGATTCTATACTTACTTATCTCTAGCACTAACATCTGCTTGATAATGGAGGAGCAGTTGTACCACTCCATTTGCTCCTACTGAACAAGCCCTGTGTAAAGGAGTGACCCACTTACTATCTTTAGCATTAACCCTTGCTCCGTTCTGAAGCAGAAGAGAGGAAATTGCAGCTTCCCCTCTATAAGAAGATGCATGGAGAGGTGTGCGTTTTTCTTCATCTAGCAAAAATATGTTTAAAAACATCAGTACTAAATTTGAAAAATGATCATTCTTTCAAAAACAAATCAAAGACCATAATAGCTTAAATAATAATGGAAATAATATTGAAAAATTTAAATATAATAAAATTAATTATATAAAAGAAAAATATGTGCAGTCAAATTATTTTTATCAATATGCTCACCTAAACAATTAACATCTTGTTTATATTCAATAAGCTCTTTTACTTCATCTATAACGCCAGCAAAAATAGCTTGAATAATTGCAGGCTGAAAATAAATAAATACAAATATATAACGTCAAACTTAACCTACAATCAACCAACCTGTTCTTCTAATTGTAAAATTCCCATTATTTTTAGTTGCAATATTGAAGTGTATAAAAATATAAAAATTTATTATTTAAGCATGATGAAAATGACTATAGAAAAATTTGTATTTTTTTACTTCTAGAGTTGATGTCGCAATTTGACAGATCAGATATATGACAATGACAAATCAGTGACAGTACTGACAGTTACTGCCTTACATCAAAATATTTATCTTCTACCATTATCGTTTCTCTATGGAAAGGAGACCTTGGTTGAAGTATGGGCGGTATGGTATGGTACACACATAGAGAAATATAATATGGGTACACACTCTAATTAATAGGCTTTCAGTTAGGTAAAATGTCTATTCTTTAAATTTTAAATAGTTTAATTAAGCTTAAATCTTAAATTTTATTTTTTATTAATTTAAAATTTTCCATTTCTCAGTAAAATAACATGAATAAATATATCCGAAATGGTGTGAAATATGTGACTGAATGTAAAGATAATCCAGAGAAAATCTTAAGATACAAAACGAAGAGCAGATGTTTTGACTTGACAGTGACAGTCACGTTAACGGGTTCACGTAATGTTTTCAAGGTGACAATGTTTGGAAAGATATTTTTTAAAAATAAATGGAACGTTTTTAAAATATATCACAAGCTCATTTTAAACAGGAATTAACCACGGCCAGAATTTGTTCGTAAATTTTTGTAGAAATAAATAACTATGGAGTATTTAGCAGAAACCATCGCTTTGGGTATAGATTCATTAATTTTAGTAGCTTGTATTAAACAATTCTACAAAAATAAAAACGCAATGGCTCTAATACAAGGTGCCCCTTATTTAGAAATTAACAAGGATATTAAAGAAATTGTAGATACCCACCCAGAAGGAAAGTTATCATATGTGTCAATTAGGGGAACAGTCAAACCTTTAGGTAATCCTATTATAAGCAATGCAAATCCTAGTGTATCTGGTGTAGTACAATTGTTAAGGATTAAGGAACATGTTATACAAAGAAGTACAGCTGGATTTTGGGCAGATTCTGAAAGAGTTATACAAGAAGTCCACAATATTATGCCATTTTCTTTAGAAAACAAAGGAATTCTTATTGAAATATGTGATCCATTAGCTGCTGATGTTTTAGGTTTGTATGTTGTTCTGTTTTAAAATTATCATGTATTATTAGTAAAGATGACAAGGCGATACAATCAATCTCTGCTCTTTTTATTTCTATGTGGAACAGGCTGAGGTGCAGAGTGTCCTTTATTCTTGTTTTAGATATGGATGTGATTTCTGATAACTTCCATCCAACAGTACCTAGTGTTATAGACCATATTTGGAGTTTCTTTGCAGGAGTTAGGCAAAGAGGTGTACAATCTACAGAAAAAATGCTTAGGACGGGAACTGTAATTACAGGTATGATGAATAACATCCACAAAAAATTAGTTCCATTTCATAGCTTTTCTCTGGATGCTCCTTTTGGAGATTCTAATTCTTGCCACAAAACATTCCTGTTGCTTTTTTCTTATATACATTTCTTACTCAACAGGTATAGGAGAATTAGTAACTGGAAAAGATGGCCAGCTAAAGTTACAACCTCCAACCAATGGAGGTCCTTTTTACTTAACAAATATGCGAGTAACTTCTCTTATAAAAAAACTGAATGGTTCAAAGAAAAATTACAGATTTCTCTGTATAATATTTGGATCAATTGGCTTAGTATTAACAGGACTTATTGTCAGAAAGTACTTGAGGATTAAAGGTGAAAAAGAAGCTGCAGAAAAACAAAGATTGCAACTAGAATTTTCCAGAAGAAAAAGAAGGAGACAAATCAGAGATGACGATTTAACTGAGAATCAACTTTGTGTTGTTTGTAGAGAGAATCCAAAAGAGGTATGTAAAGAATTAGAGTTCAATAAATGTATTTCACTTTTTTCTTTAATTTACATAGGTTATAAGAAAATTTAACCAAATATCCTAATTTTAGATTATTTTATTACCCTGTGGACATGTTTGTTTATGTGAAGATTGTGCTGTGGATATTACAGAAAGTTGCCCAATTTGTCGAACGCACATCGATAAAAAAAACGTTGCATATGTGATATAAATACTGTAAATAAATAAAAAACTATCTTCGTTTTTGTATATTATAATTTTAACATGTGGGTTAAAAGAGTTGATTATTATGTTGGTTTTATGTGATATGTTTAGTTTATATAAAAATAAAACAATATATTTATATTTTTAGAATATAATTTAAACCAACAAAAAAACTATACATACAGTTTTTTCCTCATTTGTTGAACACTTCATTTCATAATTTTAATTTATTTTCCAGGAGTTTAGATCAAATAAAAGTTACAATTTTAAATCATCTAACCCAATCTGTTCTATACTAATTTGTTTCAAGTTCTGTTTTCCTGAACACAAACATTTTTTATCTTCACTATCATCACAGTTCTCTCGATTTCCTTCCAAACACATTTTTTCTGAATTTTCTTTGAGTAGTCTCTTTACTTTACTGGACTTTCCAACTCCCAACCTAGGTAAACCTTTATTCAAACCTTCTAGCAAAACACACGCCTTACAAATCTCTTGTGATGATACATAGCCACAACGAGTGCAATTAGTTAATTTTGGCATATTCGCTGTTTCATTCACTTTAATAGTTTCACCTAAAAATAATAAATTGTTTTCAAATAAATCATGTAGATATTTGTGAACATCTGATGATAATTATTGAGCCTGTTCAAGGAATATTGTATAATATTAATGGATGGAGCAACACAAGAATAGTACAAGTTTTAAAATATAGATTTTGCAGGTTTAATTTGATGGATTTATTTATTTTGAAATAATTGTGGTGAAAATTACCTGAATGGATTATATTCATTATCACAGCTGGGTCAATTTTTTCTAGATCTTTAAGAAGTACTCTTGCATGACCTCTATATGCATTTGGTGCAAATATACACTCAGTAGAAAAATATACCAATTTTTTAAAATAAGCATACATTACAATTTCTTTTTCAAAACAATACTTCAAAGGTTTCACTCTAGGAATGCCATCCCCACTGTCCTAAAAGTTGAATATCTTGTTATATGAATTTGAAGTGTTTAAAATTTATTACCGTTATAATGGAAGTACATCTGCTTAATCTAGCCAAGTCTCCTCTCAAAATATTCATTAAAACAGTTTCTGCTATATCATCTGCATTATGTCCAGTTGCTAAATAATTTACTTTCAATAAATTTGCTCCCCTATCTAAAGCTTGTCTTCTAAACACTCCACAAAAAGTGCAGTTGTTCTTTCTTCCAATCTATGAATATATTAAACTAGTCAAATTTATGATAGTTGAAATAGATAGTTTAAAATGTAATTAATTGATATTTACATGTTTTTATAACTTTACTAACTTCTGCAACAATTTCATCCATAGTCCAGCCATATAAATCCTTATATGACATAATTTTTAAAGGCATTTCATAATCATCACGATTCTGTTTCACTGTTTCTAAACTATCATCCCTATAGCCAGTTATTCCTTCGTCGATTGATAAAAGCACTAGATTTAGTCCGTAGTTGTATTTTTCATTAAGGGTTTTTAACACATATGCTAATACAGTGGAGTCTTTTCCACCAGATGCTGCTATTGCTACTGTGGAATTTGGCTTGAATAATTTAGCTTTAGTAATTGTAAAATGTACTTCATTTTCAAATGCTTCGAAGAAACATTCTTTGCATAAAACATCTGCAGTTTTTGGTCTCTAAAAGGGTTCAAATTGGTATACATACCTACATAATTTAATTCTTTGTGACTTACTTTCAATATGGCTTTCCTACCACATTTCGCAGAGCACGAAGACATTTTAGATTTGTTTATTTAGTTTTTAGAAAATATTTTTATTTTAAAATTCTATAGACGATTTCTTCTTAGTATAACACTATAGAGAAATATAATATAATGTCTATGGACTGGTAAATCAGTATAAAAGAAGACAACAGGGTGTGCTGTGAAGAAGACTTGTGACTTGACGTTTTCAATAACCTCTGAAACCGAAACCATAGATAAAACTGACCGAATCCGTGCCAGAAGGTTCAGAACGTAGATAGCCTGTCCATACTATTCGCTTAGTATCAAGAGACGTATTTTATCATCTCTTTTATTTTTATTGTGATCCTACTCATCCTCATTCAATTTTTCAAAACGTTGTAGTTAATATTTATTTCTGTGGTCGTAACCACAGAAAGATATTAGAGAGGAAACTTTATAAAAGAAACTTTGTACCGACTGACTTATTCTATGATTTATAGAAATCTGAAATGACGTGGCGTATGTCGTCGGCGTCGGCGTCTTCCAGCCAAAGACAAAAAAGCTGCTTGTCTTTTACTATTTTTGTGCATATGTATTTATTTTAAATAATTTCTCTCTTTATTAAAGTTTTGGTAGCTCTATTTAATATTATCGTTCGGGGTAGGTATGTCGATATGAATAAGTTCTGCCAAACTATATTTAGAATTGAAAATATAAGCTTTTAGAAAAGCCTTCAAGGTTATATATGGATAAGCCAATAGGCTATTACTCCTTCGAACACGATTTTTTTGTTGTATTTTGAAATATTTTATTCTATTTCAGACATCATTGTCTACAAGAGAACCATTTTTATTGCACCAGCAAGGTATTATAACTATTATAGAACTACAGATGTACAATAAGCAATAATAGGAGCACCTCCAGTCTTAAGTATTGATTCATCCTTAGTAGTCATAGGTAAGTCTTCTTTGTAAATACAAATAGTTTATAAGAATAACACATCTTTCTGTATGTTGAAATGAATTAAAAATTTGTTTTTCTGGAAACGTTTTGGTACCTCTATTCAATTACATCTCATATAATAGTTATTATTTTGTACTTTAACTTTGTCAATTGAATTTTTCCAAAATGTATCTTGGCTAAATCTAAAATGTGTTTTTGTTCTTTCTTTGTGTCTTGACATATTGTGAATTTAACTGTTATAACAAATTAATAGTTTCAACCTTTACAAAGTTGAATCTTTCCATAATTCAAAAATAAAATCAAACATTGTAATAAATGTTATAATCATATAATTTCATTTGAACACTGTATTACAGCTAGTATTAGCAAAGGAGATAGAAAACTGAACAGGCATCGATGCATGTTTGGTTGCATACCTATTAGAAAGCGAAGTTTCTAGTAGATGGCAGCATCGAAAAATATGTGTATTGAATGTCCTCTCTAATCATATCTATGGTTGACAATTGATATGTCATTCTTTTTTATCTGTGTTGATATTGGGGCCTTTTGTGCTCTTTTACTGTTTATTCAGCTCAGTTCCGTTGAGATAATTTTCAAACTTTGCGATGGTAACCAAAGTGTGTAGAAAATCTAACTAAACGGTTCAAGTAATCGGAGCAGATTAGTGTAGTATGTTATCTGTGGTTCAGCTCTGCTAAAAGCGATCGCAAAAGCATTTAGGTGAACAGAGCAACTAACTCCGTAAAAAGAACACAATTGATTATTTGAAAAAATGTGTGAAAAAATGACATGGCGTCTTCACCATAAAATTTTTTTATGGTCTTCACAGAGAAAAAAGTCACTTATCTTTTACTTTTTTGTGCATACGTATTTGTTTTAAATAATTTCTTCATGAATTGAACTTTTGGTAACATAATACTACTAATATTATCGTTCGGGAATTACACTTGATCCAACGGCGGTATAAAAACATAGGTATGGTTAAATCGAGGTTTAAATAGACGTTAATATATTCTATACCTTTTTATTCATCTATAAAAACTACAATTACTAGATCAATTCACACTGCTTAACCATAATGTGAAAATTGTTCATCTTGATATTATCATAGGTAGTATAATGAGAAATTAGATCTGCTAAACTATATTTACTATTGAAATTAGCTTTTAGGAAAGCCAATGGGCTGTTGCTACAAACACGATTTTTTGTAGTATTTTAAAATATTGTTCTTTATTTTAGATATTGTCTACAAGTTTTTGTCGATACAGTTGCCAGAGTACCATTTTTGTTGGACCAGCAAGGTATTATAGAACAACAGATGTACAATAAGCAATAATAGGAGCTCCTCCAGTCTTATGATTCATTTGTAGTAGTCATTGGTAAGTCTTATTTGTAAAATCAAATAGTTCATGAGACAGCAGTATGTTGAAATTCATTTAAAATTTGTTTGTTTTTCTGGAAAAAAAACAAAAGCACGTTTTTCAAAGCTAATTTTAGATGAAATTTTTTTAAAACAATAATGAAGTTACTGCATGTTCCTTAAAATGCAGGAATGTAATATGTACCTACCTATACCTATACACAGTTATCATGAATATTCTAATAGTATCCTAATCCATCTTGAGGAGCATATTGAGGTTGTTTATTGGAAAATATATCTTATATTAGAATAAAACCTTGCCACTTGAATTTTTACCAAGTATGTTTATTAAATTTAAAATGAAAGGTTTGTATTTTCCACTTGATATATCTAAATCACATAAAAATGGGAAATAATGTACTTGGTTACAACCATTAGAAATTGGAAGCTTCTGATTATGTTCATTTGTATGCACAACAAGGTAGATGTATGAGTTTATTTTGGCTGTGCTATGCTACACAAAATACTTATACTTCACCAGTGGCTCATACCAGATTTCACCAAACAAATTCAGCTTCTTAATGAGGGCGAGAGATCAAAAAGTGGTAGGAATAGAGATAGGTATTTTGAAATAGACATTAATATATTGGGTTGATACATTTTGATTGATCCATAAAAACTAATCTATAAAATATTACTATACCAGTTAACAAGCATTCAAATTGTCTAATAATTCTTAGGAAATTGTTTATTTTGTTGTCATCAAAGGAAAAATACATGTCATATTATCGTAATTATTTTGTACTTCAACCTTTTCAATTGAATTTTTCCAAAATGTATCTTGGCTAAATCTAAAATGTGTCTTTGTTCTTCATTTGTGTCTTGAAATATTGTGAATTCAACTGTTATAACAAATTAATAGTCTCAACCTTTACAAAGTTGGATCTTTCCATAATTCAAAAATAAAATCAAACATTGTAATATATGTAATATAATATAATTTCATTTGAACACTATATTACAGCTAGTATTAGCAACAAGGAGGTAGGAAACTCTAGTAGATGGCAGCACTGAAGAATATTTGTATTGAGTGTCCTTTCTAATCATATCTATTGTTGACAATTGATATGTCATTCTTTTTTATCTCTGTTGTCATTTGTTCTTGTTGTGTTCTTTTACATCACTCTGTTCAGCTCCGTTGGATTATGTCCAACTTGAGTAGAGAATACTAAAAAGAATGTGTAAAAATAATAAGTGGAGGAAAGTACATAATCAAATTTTAGGTTAGCGTTTTGGGTGACCTCTCTATCTTAGGTGCGCTCTTTTTGATAGATCACTCCAGTTGAGTTCGGAGTCTGGAGTGGTGGAACGCACTTCTCATTGTAGCTTTCGATAATTGACATTTGTGGAAATTGTCATGATTCCTTATTTAAAAAATGGCATGGCGTGTTCACAGAAATAAGTCGCTTACTATTTTTTGTACACGTACGTATTTATATTATAGAATTTCTCCGTGAATTAAACTTTTGGTAAAACTATTAATATTATCTTTCGGGAATTACATTTGATCCCGAGGCAGTAGAAAAACTAAGGCTGTGTTGAAATAGATGTTAATATATTAATTTCATAGCTTTTTATCCTTTTATAAAAACTTCAATATATATATATATATATATATATTACGAAAGCAGTTGATAATCATTTATACCCTTCAATCATTTTGTGTAAATTGTTCATCATGATGTTATGATACTGAAGAATAAACAAGGCCAGCTGAATTATATTTGACGATTGCTTTTACAAAAGTCAATTGACTATTTCTCGTTCATTTCAAAATTATTTCATTGTAGTAATTGCAAATATTTTATTCTATTCCAGATATATGATTGTCTTCAAGCTTTCCATCGATACAGTGCTGCTTCAATAACTTGAGTATCATTTTTATTGGACCATGGGGGTATATTGTATAACAGATGTACAATAAGCAATCATTGGAGCTCCTCCTGTCTCATGTATTTTCTGATTCAGTTCTAGTAGCCAATGGTAAGTGTTGTTTATTGAAAAATATATTTTTCCACCACTAGCTGTAAAGGTGACAATTATTGCTTCTTCTAGTCAACCAACTGAGAAGTTGAATTTCTTTAGGTTCAAATATTTTGAGAATTCAGGGATAGTAGTTCAACAAAAACATGTGCAGCATAATTTTTTTATACCCAGGAGATTGTCTTTAACATATTTGCTGCTTGAAATTACCTTTCAAGATAAAATTATTTGAATTTAAATGCCATTAGTTTAAAATTAGCGCTCAACCAAAAATGACTGATGACATTACGAGTACGTTCGTAATATATCGAAAACTGACAGTGTACTTGACAGTCATACGACGGGGTAAACGCTTCTCATGGTGCGTTTGTGAAATATTTTTAATTTTTGTCTTAAATTTGGCTAGTAGTGGAAAAAATTGTATATACACCATGGTGCTGAAGACATTTATAAACCTCGCATTAATCTTGGTGCTCGGCCAATATACTATTATCACTGTCAATTGAATTTTTGCGAAATGTGTTTTTATTAAACAATAGATGTCAAGGTAAAAGTATTAAAGTTTTTTTACGATAAAAAGACGATGACGTTGCAAAACAAAATATTGTGATGTTGCCAAGCTGTAGTTTTTTTCTTTTCTTAACGAAAACTAGAAAAGTCAATTTGATGTTAGATTGACAGTTCTCAATAATAGTGAATACAAATAGCGAATATTATTACTTACATCTCTTACAGCAGTAAGCGAGAGAAGCGGGATAGCTTATCAAAGATGTTACCATCTCTTGACATATAATGTTCAGCTGCTTCGGCATTTTATTAACTGCACACTGCAGATTTGCCTAAATAATTAGTTATGAAAATAACTGTCTTCAATTGTCAAGAAACAATGAATTTAAAAGCACCAAAAAAGCTTGAATGTTAGACGATGATCGAATGTCAATAAACGTCAAAACAAACTGGGGAAATTTTATCAGTTGATCTGACAACGTCTTGAAGTTTTGCCAACCCGTTAGCTGTAAATTGCCCTGGCTGTTGAGGATATATTGTATTTACGGTTGGTAAGTTAATATTTATTCTGTTAAGCAGGAAAGTAACTAAAAATGACATCATCGTCTATCTATCGTAAAAATTCGATACACTATTATAATGCCTTACAAATTTGAAAATTACTTTACCGTTCACTAAGAAGCAACTTTTTGGGCTGTATGACGCTCCTGGATGGATGATATCTACCTTGTGCGCCATATGTAGCGCCCTCTACAAAATACATCGAAATAGATACAAAATTATGATTTCTCATATCAAAAAACCTCCAACCTCAAATTTTTGTGCATATACGTCAAAAAGCTTGAAAGTTATTGGAAAAAAATTAAAATTAAAAAATCAAATATCATGTTCAACACCCTGTATCTTTCTTAATATCAACATTTTATTAGGGCATGTTGGTTTGAATCGCGATATTTTAAGTGAAGATTTTACTGTACTTCTATGTACAATTACTTAAGGACCACTCTGTATATGAACAACAATTAGAAATAGTCATTTTAAAATTTGTGTTTTTTAGGAAAGTGAAGGAAAAACAACAACAGCATGTCAATATAAGCAGTTGAATTCAATTAAGAAGAACAATTTGGGATGAAGTTGGATTGCTGAAATAGAAAATATCGCTGTTTATACATCGTCTAAAAATTTAATTATTACACGTTTCAGTGAAAATGTAGCTGAAATGTATAATTGATGGATATACAATTTTTCATGCTTCCATGTTGCAGTGGATCGTATTGTGGTGCGATTTAGCGGCGCGTATCGAAAGTAGTTAAGCGGTAGAAAAGTAGGTGAAACGTAGCAACATTGACATTATTGGATGAGTGAAATGTAGATGGCGCCACTTTAATTGCAATTATGGTTACCTATTTTTCTACCTCATAGCTAGTTTGTACATCCTCCGAAAGATCGCACTATAGTTGATTGGTTGGGCACGATAAGTCGTATCGACAACGCTTCGCATTAGAAGGTAATATGTGAGGCTATCTCATCCTCTTCCATGCAAAACCGACAAATAATTTCATTCTTATATAATGCAAATTACATGCACGTGTTTTCGTAGGGCGCACTACTCTATCCAACGCTTATTATGTCCCCAACATGAAGGTATGTGAAACCATCAATTTTATAAGTTTAAGCCCATTGTAAAACTACTGTAAATCCATACTTCCAATAAAAAAGTTAATTATTTTGTTATGTATTTTTATTCACATTTCCGTTTGCACTCGATAGATGGAGATAGGAAAATCTGTACGTGAATTTGCGTTGATGAAATTAGTTTTATAAGCATCCAAGATAAAGAAGTTCACAGAAAACAGCGCTATCTATGAGAAATTCTATAAACTAGTGAAAATTAGTTCACGGGTTTTTTGATAGATGGCGCCACTTTC
>CAJUYG010000431.1:43020-117481 GCA_910591675.1 Galerucella calmariensis
CATCAGTAAAATATAATAAAAATAAGAGAATCATTAATACATAAAACTCTAAGTGTATAATAAAAACTAATGGTTAGATGAATATTTGGTTATTATATCTTTTGTAAACTTGGCAAGGTGAAATGCTATATCTCTAATATTACCAAAATGCAGTTCTGTAGATTTGAGGTCATTGTTTTTGTGGGAGGTTTGTAAGGCTAAACATTCGGGTTGTAGCCTGGTCACTAATTCTAACATAAGTTTCAGTCGTTCACCTTCACTTTCCTATAATAAAATAATGTATTAATCAAGATCACTTAAAATATTTAATGTATAATCGAAATCGATTGACAATATAAAATGACAAATTTAGAGTAGAAACCCAAAGAGCAATCATCAAATTTGAATATGTGGAAGAGTTTATATATCTAGGAACCCTGTTAAATAGTGATTGTAGTGAAGAAAAGGAAATTAAAAATAGAATCATGAAAGCTAACAAAAGTGCAGGAGCAATAAATCACCTAGTCCGGTCAAAGCATCTGTCAAGGAAATCAAAACTAAGATTGTACATTCTTTTTTCTTTTATTCTTTTGGGAATCAAACCACAATATTGTTTTTTATTTTTTATTTCGACGTTTTTGTAGCGTTCCAGCTACCGTTGTCAAGATTAACTACTAATAAAATTAATAAAATAATTTTTGGTCCCTATCTGACACAACGAAAAAATAAAAGAATAAGAGAAAAAAGAATAAGTAATGCCACAAGGAACTTACAGAAAATAAGATTGTACAGTACTATATTGAAGCCTACGATAATGTATAGTTGTGAGACATGGGTTTTAAACAAAAAACAAAGAGAAAGTGTAATTAGATGGGAAAGGAAAATGTTAAGAAGAATTCTGGGAGGAAAAAAAGTAAAATGGGTGTATATGAGAAGGACTAACGAAGAATAACCTATATATCATTTATCGTGAACCCAAAATAGATGCAACTATTACATCAAGAAGACTTCAGTGGTTAGGGCACATAGAAAGGATGGAAGGAGGAAGAATAGTGAAACAAATAGCATGGAGAGTTCGGGAAGGCAAGAAGAAAAGAAGCAAACCAAGGAAAAGATGGAGGGAAGTTGTACTAGAAGACCTGAAAGATAAGAATGTGAACCGATGGAGAGAAAAGGCCAAAGATAGAAAAGTATGAAGAGGAACTACAAAACTATGGGCATAAAAGGCCTGTTTAAAAGCTATATATATATAAAATTTTTAAAGATGAATCTTTCATTTGAATAAAAATACCGCTCTGGCAATATTAAATAACAAAATGATATATTTACCTTTGGCAAGAATGAAGCCAGTTTTCCTACTGACGCTTTAACTTTCTCAGAACTAAGCACACACTCCTCTTGGCCTGGTTCTTGAATAGTTTTACACAAATTTTGAATAGTCCTGGTGATTTGTTCTGTACATTGCAGGATGGTTTCTCTATTTTGAGGAGAAGAATACAGACTTTGAGTTCCTCTTGAATCAGGTTGTTTCAACTGTTAATAAAAGAAAACAAGAATTTAGTTTGATTTCAATATTTTATGTAGTTAAAACTTACTTGATTTTTCACAGCATGGAAATATGGTGCTTTGCTGATACCTTCTCTCGTTTCATACATACTCGATGGTCTTTGACTTCGTTTATTTTTTCTAAAATCTACTTCTTCAGCAGTCGTTACTCCATTAGGTAGCGTTTCATCACTACCTTTATTCTAAAATAACGGCTTTACATTATATCTACTGTGTTGGAACAAGAAATAAACAGTAGCATTTTAATAAACGTCGGAATAAAAAACATTATTGTGGTTTGATTCCCAAAAAATGAGAGAAAAAATTACATTATATCTACTGTGTTGGTACAAGTAATAAACAGTAGCATTTTGAAATTGAAAACATCGAGATTTAAAATCATACTATAGATATTTTTCTGTACTTACCTCAGATATATACTCCAAGGAATCGAATCCACTATCACCATTCATTCTTGTAGTAAGTTTACCTTGAGTTAATTTGCTTTTAAGTTCTGTATTTTCAGTTTGTAAAACTTTCACGTGTTGTCTCAATTTTAAGACTTCGGTTCTAAGATCTGTGATTGTATTATCCGAGTTCTTTAATTGTTTAGTTAATTGCTCCAAAATTTGGTTAGTTTTGTTAATACTATCTAGGGATACAATGCTTCCTTTATCGCAGGATTGAGATTTTTCAACTTTCTGAGATGTCTTCTTAAAAAAAAACAAATTATTCTTAAAAAAGGGAATTAAACTCTCCAAAATACAATGTGAGCCAACCAATATATCTCATACTTATCTATAGAGGATCAGAAAAGTCCGGGTCTAATAAAACTTATTTCATCTGATTACAACCTGAGCAATTTATCAAATAAAATACCTCATCATCTGGCACTACTGCATAATCATCATCTGAAGCGACTGAGTCATACAAAGGATCTTCATCTAAAGTTGATACTTCTCTTAGTTGGTGCATGTTACCTAAAATTATTAAAATTGTAGTTATAGCCACTGTTTCCAAGTTATTTAGCTTAATGTAAGGTCACAGATTATAAAGAAAATAGATACGAAAGCTTGACAGAAAACAGTAAAAGAGAGAGAGAGTGATGGGTAGACATACCCATTTAAATGCACATCGTCTTATGTCGACTCCGTTCGGGCTGTTCCGCGAAATTTCTCAACAAGGTTGTCCATTTGCATAATATTTCCTTCAATTTACGATCATAGGTCAAATATTTTATAAGCATTTTTTTTAAGTGTGATAGTCATACAGATACAAATATTCGATAATTACTTGTTTTAAATCAATTTTATTAACATTAAAAGAATTATACAATTAAAAAGATAATAATGTATAAAAATCATACCATAAATATATACTTTTTTTACAAACCATATCCTTGGCAACCATGCACAATAACGGTGACGGCTAACTTAACCTAATCAAAACGTCAAAACATGCTCAAAATCACTTGTTATCTGTGCTCAAAATTCATAACGCCATTTTTGTTTGCTTCATTGTTTGAAGGTGTTCAATCGGCGATATTAATTGTGTTATTTGATTAATCGATTATTCTTCATACAGAAACTGTCCAAATAAATTTTATTCGGAAAGACAAATAAAGTTCTTTCGATTTCCAAGGGATACAAATTATTATCAAAATTCTCCATGGCATAGGTGTATATTGTATTCCCTTTGATAACAAATAAATTAAGAATTATTTGTACTTTAAAATTTGGTTGATTTTTGTAATTATTTGTGTTATATAAAAATGTATTTATTAATTAATCTCCCATTAGTAATGTATATTTATAACAAATCATAAGAATGTACATATGGGTATTAAATAAATACATAAATATATATTCGCTTATCATTATTGTTTTAATTCATTCATTTTAAAGATTTAGTGGAAACTTCCAAAAAAAACTAGATCCGGCACTAGAAATTGTTATTGTCCCCGTGTCAACACTGCAATTTGGTAAGAAATTCAGAAAATATTTTAAACTGGCAACATCGCGGCCACACCGAGTTAAAGATCCAAGGTCATTGACGACGGAGCTGAAAATCGTTTGATGTTTTACCGGGATTCGTATCTGTTCTCTTTATTATAGATAGATAGATATATATTATCTGTGGTAAGGTACAGTTTAAATGAAAATTATTTGGTATCATCTTAAAAAAGTTTAGAGGAAGTTCTTTGGTTATAAATATTGATTAATGAAATTGTAAAGATGTAAAACACCATTGAGAGGAAAATATGTCACTTACTTTTATCAGATACCATTTGTCTTCTTTGCGTATCAACTAAAATGTCATAAACTAAGCTTTTCAGTTCAGGAGTGGAAAATCTAGCTAATTTTTGTCTTCCTTGATTCCTTGTCGTTGACAAAGTATTATCAACAGGCAGGAATGGAACATCATTCAATTCTGTTGTATCTGCACAACTTAACCAGACTGAAATTCAAAATACTTCAAATTAAACATCAGATTATAATCATAAAATTATTGAAGATGAAATAAAATGCATACTATATAAGTGCGGGGATAAGTATATGAAAAAAAGAATATATATTTTACATGCCATCTGCTCAAATTATTTTCTATAGACAGGACTTAGACTACTTACTTGCTTCTGTCTCCCGCCTATCAACTTCATCATATACATCCATGGCAAGTTCTTCAAAAACGTTATTATTTAGCTAAAATTTATAAATAAAATATTCAACTGATTTAGTATAGAGGGAGCATCAAAATATTCATAAGGAGAGACTACAAACTAATATTATGAAGGGACAGTCAAAGTTGAAAGTTGCAGGTATTGACAGATAATGAAATATATTACATGAGTTCATTTCAAAGATGAAATTTGTCATTGTTGAATAAATACTTACTTTTTGTAGTTTCGTTAGTGATTGAGCATTTGATTTAAAACCAGTCTGTGGAATAAAAAAATGAATACCGACACTATGGTCTGGTTTTTTGAGAGACAAATAATAGCTGAAAGTATCAGTTACTTCATACTGGCATTCTATTAGTCTATTCATCATATCTTTATTAGGAAGAGATCTGAAACATTTTATTATTGAAAATACATTTAAAACTGACAAGAACCAAAAAATTCAAAATTAAAATATTTGAATAAAAAAAGTTTTTACTTTGTATAATCAATAGGTGTTTTTCCTTGACTATCTGGACAAGAAGGGTCAGCTCCATAAACCAATAACAACTCCACCTGTAATTTCTGATCAGATTTAGTTGCCACATGTAAAGGCGTTGTACCCTTTTCCTAAAAGAAAAGAAATATAAGATCTTATTCTCACAATTTTTAATAATGCATTTTGGTTCAACAATATAGTAGAAAGAAATACATACATCATGAAAATAATTAGGGTCTGCTCCTAATGCTAAAAGACGAAATGATGTTTCCAAATTAGGCGTTCGAACACTGGCATGTAGCTGTTTGCCCAATTCATTTTCAACACTCATAAGACCATCTTCATAGTTTTCACGGAAAGCATATGTACATTGTAAGTGCTTTTGTTTAATATATTCTTGCTTAACACTGTAAAAAAGGTACGTATGAATGTGTTTTTATTAATAGGAGCCCACTATCAGATAAGCTCTGCAGCATGTTCTTATTGAAAAGAATACAGTTTATGGTGCATACAGTCAATCCGTAATCGAAGATTTAAAATTTATTAAATGTTGTTTCTTGGAGTAAAAAAACAAGGTTATTTCATAATAGTATTAGCCTAATACAAATACTAAATGCAGCTGACAACAGTGACAACTCATAAATATTGCATATCAATTATTTCAACACTGTTTAATGAGGTTAGCCACCAATTAGTAATTATAAATAAAAGGTAGGTATCATATTATCAGCAATGATTCACTCTAATTTATATTGTTAACGAATATGTTATAACATCTAATAATAAATATTACCTAATAGGATCTTTAGCAATGGGTTTTTTCTTCATTAGCTTTGCACCATTTTCAAGTAAAACATGTTCCCAAATGTTATTTGCACCATTATTATTTAAAGTGCATACCATCTAAAACAAAACAAATGATTAGTAATATTTAGAGGTTGTTAAGTAATAATAAATACATTAAGCTGATTTGGATGCCATGGACTTTTTAATAGAGATTTGACTTGGGAAATGTGTCTTCCTAAACTTCGATGAATACTGCAGCATTGTGTACATAATAATATTCCTTTATTTACTGAAGCCCATGTAGCATCTACAAAATAAAATGTTATAAAAGTTTCTGGGAACAATTAACTTAATTTACCTAAAGCTCCACAATCTCCACAAACTTCTATATTATTGTGCTTGGATTTTGCTCGAGACATTTTAATAAAACAAGCGGCAAAACCGACTACAAAAAAATTATTGAAATCAAATAAAAATATAAAATAAACACAATAAATTATAATTATAAATAAGACACTACACCATTTTTATTTTACAACTGTCAATCGCTTCTATTCCAATAAACGTCAAAACTCTTCTTCTTATTTACAATAAATCCGACTCTTATCTTCTACTTAGTAAGCTACATTCCAACAGGCTCCACAGAAATAGACTTCTACCACAGAAATGAACAAAGCTCGCTTCTCTGTGGTAGATGTCAGATTATGAAAAGAAGAGATTGTGGTTATGATTATTAATTATGGCGGTTTTTATTTGTTTTTGATTTGGAAATTGGTGTTTATTATAATATATTGTTTTCAATTTTCAGGATAATGTTTGTCTGTGATAATAGTTACTAAAACCTAGTTTAATAAGTGTGTTAAAAATAGAAGAAAATGAGCGAAAGTGAACTAACAGACTGTTGCATTTCTTTAGATAGCGATAAAGTAACTGAGCGCAGAAGGTCTCTAACAAAATTAAGTTCCCTGTTGGAAAACCGAAACATATTTAAAGTGCTTAACAGTGGAAGAAGTATTTCTTGGAAAAGATTAATAAAATCATTACAGAAATGCCTCAGAAAGGTAAACTTAAGATACAGTTGATTCTCTGTTTTGATTGTGGCATTTGTAGGATGCAGATAAATTTATGGAAGATGCAAAGAAAAAAGCTGTTTCATCTGGAATATCTGCTATATCCGTTTGCGCTGATGTATTTGTTCAAGTAATTGGTATGGCAATTAAAGAAGGTAGGAGATAAGATAATAATAAGTCATTATGTGTTTGGGCCATAGTTTTTTGACGTTTTCAATAAAAATATTAAAACCAATATATTTATTTAAAATAAGTTTTTTTTAGATGAGGAAATAGATATTTCTGAATTGGTTCGATATATCATAGGATGCATGAATGACTTTAAAATGAAAAAATGTTATGAAAAAGTATTCTTGGTAATTCTTCAAAAATATATATTGCCAAACCCACGCTGCAGGGGACAACTTGATTCAGATGATTGGACAGGTAAATTTACAATACAGCAGAGCAAAGATTGTTTCAACACCCAACCCTGTTTAACGATATGTAATTCATTGTCTGTTGGGGTACATAGCCCAAGAAGTAGATGTTAGTTCTTAGTCTACTCTTTAAAACGTAATTAGTAAGGCATTATAATAGTATGATATTATTATCCTGACATATAATCAAAAACTCATAAGTTGATTGATAATTTTCTTAGAATTTGTTTGCTGCTATAAAATATTTTGATATTAATAATGAAAATTAATATATGGAATACTACTAAGTACACAACGGCCAATAAATTTATAATTACACTCATATATTTTGATTTTTTATGAAGTTTTGTAATCCTCTCTGACATTTTAGAAATTTATAATATGTTAAAAACATTACTTGAGCATTATAATGAAGATGTGGTTGTTACAACATGTTTTAATGCATTAATTAAATATGGTCCCCTATGTGGCCTATCTCCTATGCTTTTAAGAGAAGAATTTGGCTTTTTAACAAAGATATGTCAAAGAGTTAATCATGGATCACCAATGTCCCTGCAAGAAGATATTTTGGAAATTGCTCTAGAATTGTGCAAACATGTAAGTTTGAATATATTGGAAAAAATATATTATTTGATATCACTAATTGCTTACATTTTTGTATGAGGTATAAATGTTTCAGACTGCCAAAGATAATAGAGTATCATGTTGCAAGTTTGGTGAAGATGTATTTTCAACATTTATAAATCTTTACGAATTAAATGGAAAACCAGAAAAAACAAAGGTAAGTTGAAATTGCCTCCATGATAAACACTTTTATCGAAGAACATGTTTTTTTAGGAACTAATGGTACAGTTATTTCTGTTGCAAGTGATTATCCATCATCCAAATGGTGTTTCAGAAGGTCATCCTTCAGCTTATGCATATAATTGGTCTCAGTGGAAAAAAATATTAAAAACTATATATAGTAGTTTAATTAGTACAGAAATCCATTTATATTTCAAGTGTTATCAGAAAAATACTTCATTTTTCAAAGTTTTAGGAGAAAAGACAAAATTGTGTTTTAATTTTACCAGGCTTTTTGTAGAAATTAGTAAACAGGTGAATGATGTACTCAAAATAAATAAATTAAATTATATTGAATTTGAATATTGAATGAATACTGTATACATCAAAATCTGCATTTTAGCTGTTTATGTATCCGGATCTAGATGTTACTATGGCAATAGACAGTTATTCTTCACAAAAAAGACAAAAAACTGATTATAAGCTTAAAAATTTTATAGATAATATTCAAGAAACGAAAAGTTGGTTGTGGTATGTATTTGTGTATTTTTATTTATTATTAAACAGTTTGGATACAAGAAATATAAAAAAAATTGTATACAACTTAGACAGATAACAATCCTCACATATCCTTTATTGTAGAAAATTGCTCTATTTGACCAATTCTTGTTTTGTTTTTAGGATACATCTAGTATGTTCTATAATTAAAACGTATCCCAGTGTAATAGAAATTAACGACTATGTATCTCTTTTAAAAATTCTCTCTTCTATACAAATAGAAAATAATCAACATAATGTGATCGAACATTTATATTTTTGTTTATCTACTATGCTGCACATGCAAGACAATTTAGAAATAAATTCTCACGAAGAAAACATTAATCAACTATGGAAACTTATTGGAGGCAGTACAACGAGGTATTAAAATTTATCTATAACTATTACTCTTTATATTTTGAGATGTATGTATAAGAAATATTCAATTAGAAAATCAGTGGCATGGTGAATCATATGAAATTGAAATAATTTTTCAGAGCTTTTGGATTAAATCAACATAAAAATGCAACAGAAAAACTTATAGAAGAACTCATTGCCAGAGGAATAATAGACTTTGAAGATCTTCTGCAAACTTATCAATCTGAAGCTATAAATCTCTCATTACAGAGTATAAAGAATTTCAATGCGGGCTTACGTTTTATGATTTTAACTAATGATACACAGAAAAAGAAATATATAATGCAGTGTATTTTAAAATCTACCAATTTAAAAGAATACAAATATTTATGCAGTAAAACAACTGCTAATTTCTTGGTGAAATTAACCTTGAAGCAGTGGCAATCAGCACAAAATAAGACTAACATACATTTAGAAGCTAATGAATATGATGATATAACAACAATTTACTTGAAATCATTGTTAGATGAAGGTGCATTTGTAGTGAACAACAATAAAATTATTGAAGATGATGCTAAAGGTGTTCAAGATGTCGATATTGAATCTGCTGCTATTCTAACTGAAGTTATTAAGCATTTTGTTAGAAATGATATTGAAACAGAAGAAATTATTTTGTGTAAAATAATTCTTTTATTAAATCTAGCTAGTTGTACTGTAGAATATCAAATAATACCAGAAGATCAGTGTAACGATTCCTGGTTTATAGATCTGGTGAAGGAACTCTTTAATAAAAATATATTGAAAGATTTTACAGTTGGCCAATATAAAAATGAGAGAGATGTTAAGAGGCTGATTGAATGTGTTGATATTTTGAATGAATTATTTTCGTTGAAGATTTGTAAGAGTTTGATGACCAAACTTAAGGAATTATTTCCTTTTGATTTACTGAAGACTCTCTTTTTAATATTGAATAAGTTACAAAACGGTCAGTATTTTATATAAAATCAAACAAAATATAACGTTATTGATAATAATGGTTTTCTTTTATTACAGATGAAAAAATAATTTCCATGTTAAATTCGAATTTAAAAATTAGCATCACACAAGCGTTATCCAGCTTTAGTTGTATTTGTGGAACTGGTTTGAATCAAAATCAACACAATATTCTTGAAGTTCTAGCCACACCAAATTACAACTTTCAAACTGATGACGATTTTAAGTTGGTCAGTAGTTTGTTGGATTTTTTTTTTATTACATGTTTTCTTATATTATTTTATTTGTAGTTTCAAACTTTTATCGATACTCTTAAATTATCTCAACCCGGATATTTACCAACTGAAATAATTAGTAATATAATTGAATGTGTAAAAGAAATGTGTGCTGCTAGATATCAAGACAGAGCTGAAGATGTATTGAAAGTTTTTGATGGTAAGTTACGATATTGACAAACGTAGTGCCATTTGAAAGGGAAATAAGTACCCAATTCAAATATTTCTCCTACAATAATTGGATGTATCGGTTTTAAACTTTGATGTTTCATTTAATTTTTTAATTTATACAATGTTTTGATTTACTAATATAAATCTCTCTTACTTAAATTTAAAAATAAACTTCTAGAATTAGATATTTCTCTCTGCCAACAGTCATCTTTCCTTCCCATATACAGTGTGGAAACCACTTATGGAATAAAATTCTTTATCATTATTTTAGAAAATTTTAAAAAATTCCGAGTCAACTTTTGAGCTGAGTTTTGCGTTATGTAAACATAAATTTAAATGTACAGGGTGATTCACGCAAGTATGCCATAGTCGGTGATGTTTTTTTTAATGAAACACCCTGTATATTTGCATATTTTTGAAATCCTCTCAATGAACCGATTCCAACAAACTAGATAATGTATGGTCAATTATGAATTATACAGGGTGAAATTTTAAAATTGATAATTTATTACACTTGAGCTATTGGTACTTTTTTAAATTAGCTGAATATGGATTTATCAAAAATCTAAACTAACTAATTATTAGACGTATTTCTATTCTATTAAACAAAACCTGCTACGCCCATGAATTTTATCATAAATACCTAAAAATTGCCTAAAAACGCCAATAATTAGACAAAATCGGTAAATAATGTGGATTGTTTTAAATCGGTAAATAATGTGAATTGTTTTCTATTCTGTCAGTTGTTGATGTGTTGACAGTTTATACTGAAAAAGTAAAATCTTTGTCAAACACTCTTTGCTTGTCGATATAACAATGAAATATTTAACTGAGACTCACCGAATTGAGATTTTAATGATGATCGGGTACGGGGATAACTGCAGAAGTCAAGTTGAAGTGGCAATCTTATTTAATCACAGGTATCCCGAATTGTCTAATATTTCACAAAGTACTGTGTCTACAATTCATGCACAATTCAGAAAACTTGGACATGTCAAACCATTGAGAAGAAAACCACACTTCGTTGAAGATGATGTGAAAGTGGATATTTTGTTGTGTCGAATAGAATCCAACTTCAAGTACACGTCAAATTGCCCGTGAAAATAATGTTAGTTATACAACTGTTCTAAGATGTCTTCATAAAGAAATCCTTCATCCCCACAAATTAACTTTTGCGCAGGAGTTAACAGAAGACGGTCCACATCGTAGAATGGATTTCTGCGAAAGATTGATGAATAAGCTGAACAGAAATGAGATAGCTCTTGGTACCATTCTTTTTTCTGACGAATCAACATTCACATTGAATGGAGAGGTAAACCGACAGAACTGTAGATATTGGTCAGCAGAGAATCCTAATTGGATGCGTGAGACACATACTCAGTACCCTTGAAAGGTGAACGTTTTGGCCGGTATCATAGGCGACCATATTATTGGTCCTATATTTATAGATGAAAATTTGACAGCTGAAAAATATTTAAATATGCTCAGAAATGAAGTTATTCCTGCGTTGGCAAACTTATATCCCAACGCAATAGATCCTAGCTTACCGAATGAAATTTTTGGTTCCAGAAAGAAGGGGCAACACCCATTATGCTTTAATAGTAAGAGCTTATTTAGATGAAATCTTCCCCAATAAATGGATTGGACGAAGAGGTACTATTGAGTGGCCAGATAGATCGCCAGATCTTACACCGTTAAATTTTTTTCTGTGGGGTTATCTCAAGAACAGAGTATATGCAACACAACCAACTAGCATTGTAGACCTCAAAGACAGGATAACTACAGAAATACGGAATATTTCACCTCAAACTTTAAACAAAGTTGAGGAGGAGTTCTATAGGAGACTGTGCTATTGCCAACAACTAGGTGGAGAACATTTTGAGCATTTATTTTAAAGTATTAAAATCAAATACATCAGGTATTTTATGTATGAGTTTAATAACTGTAAGAATAAAAATTTCACCCTCTAATTCATAATTGACCACACATTATTTAGTTTGTTGGAATCGGTTCATTAAGAGGATTTCAAAAATATGCAAATATACAGGGTGTTTCATTAAAAAAACATCACCGACTATGGCATACTTGCGTGAATCACCCTGTACATTTACATTTATGTTTACATAACGCACTACTTAATTCAAAAGTTGACGTGTCTCGGCATTTTTTATAATATTCTAAAATAATGACATAAAGAATTTTATTCCATAAGTGGTTTCCACACTGTATAAACATTTAACAGTATCTGCGTCACGACAAAAATATCTGTGTCTAATAATGCCCATCCAAATTACAAGAACAATCGCGAAACTTCGGTTATGTAATACATCCTCCTTAAAGTTTACATACAAAGGCTGTACCTATCAGATAAACCCTAATAAAATCTGCACTATTTGTAACCAGAAGGAGTTGAAAAACGATTGAGCACATACTTTTTGATTGTCCAATATATTGTAGTATGAAACAATCCACCTTAAATTACCTAGCCGATATCAATGTTACAGCTGATTCACTGAATAATATTACTATAAATTCAGCTAAAGCAATTGCTAGCTATATTTGGAATGCTCTAAAACTCAGAGCCTTTATTATAAATGAATAACTAATATTTATTTTATCATTGTAAACGGGTTTATATATTGTTCTCAACCTTTTCATAAAGTTGTAAAGATTTAAAAAAAAAATAAATATATCTATCTATATCTAACATTTCAGAAATATTGCCGCATGTCTTTACTTCTGGTACTAGGGAAGATATATATACAACTATGGATTTACTAAAACCGTTTTATGATAATGTGAAAAACAATGGACCAACAGCTACAATATCACTTTTGAATTGTCTACAAAATCTTTGCGAGGTAATACATCAATATATTACAAGATATTTTCCTGCATAATAAAGAAATTTTTGTATTTTATATTCTCTCTGTATATTAAAGCCTGTCCTAGACATATTCAGACACAATTATTTATATACATTCTCTAAAAATAATAATTAATATTCTAATCAGAAAACTCTATATTAATTTTGTTTGTTGTAGTTGGATTTGACAGGTAATTATTCACAATGGTCTGATGTTGAAGTGATAAAATTTGTGCCAGATTTTTTAAAGAATGATTATCAGGAAGTTCGATTCAAAGCTATCGATGTACTTGTGTCATATTATAAGATAAATGCTGAAACCAATAAAATTACCAATATTCATATACAGGAGGAGGTATTTTCAAAAATATATGAAATGGTGAGTAAATGTCATCAACTATTAAAAATATGTAAATAAATGGACTAAATATTCTGCAAAAAACCCATCCCGTAATATACCCTACCAAAAATAACCCCTCCAATATTATCTCTAGCTTTGAAAAACTTTTTCCAAAAATATCCTTGAATTGAATTTAATTATTATAAATAATATTTGGAAACTTTAAAATAATAAGCACAGTATTAATATCAATGTTCTATATAAATATATTCCCACAGTCCCACATTTTATTTCGTTGTGGGGGACGGCAAAAAAAACAAAAAAAAATATTCCCTTTCCCTTCTCGAAAAACTTCATATGGATTGCAAATTATTTTATATTTTTTCTAGAATGGGAAGGGAATAAATATGTATTTGTATAGATCATCATCATCATATATTTTCATTCAAGGATATTCTTGAACAGAATTTTATTGGCTGTGGAGATTATGGGAGGAGTTTTTGTAGATAGGGGATATTTTTGGACGGGGTTTTTTTGGCAGGATATTTTTGGACAGGATACTTAGTCGTGCTACCTTATATTTTGTTAATTTTTTTAGTGTAGAGAATATTAACAGTTTAGTTGAACATTGTGAATTGAAAATGTTTTCATATCCCTACTATTTTAGAGTATTGCAGTTTTTGATGTTGATGGTATAAATTCTGATGAAAGAAGAGCCGATGAAGTTGTTTCACGTACTGCAAGTGTTTTACTCACTTTTGCTGAAACAGCCATCCACTGTGACAATTGGATAGAAGAGAGTATTTATGCTTTATTGAAAATAACACATACCAAAAATATTGGTAGGTAATTAAAGTGTGTCTCAAAACTACATACTGCATTATCTTTTACATTTTATGATGTAGGTAACAAAGCAAGCTCATTTTGTTAAAAAATATTAACTACAAACTTTGGTGAAAGAAAAATAATAGAAAGAGTTCTGATGTCACTTGATGATGGTTCAGTTTGTAATTGTATAATTGGAGTCTAAGAGTTTTTCATTTTTAAATAAAATGTTGATATTTTCAATAGTATCTTGATGCTTGTATATCATAACATTTTTCAACTGATCTTTGTTTACTTGAGGATTTTTAATACTTCTTTCTGTGGTAACTGAACAACAATTGTAAGAGATGGGATATACACTTGGAAACTTTACTTTGTTTTGCGCTTGAATATTTAAAACAAATTGAAAATCTTTTAAATTACTATAATTCCAAATTCTCGACAGTACGTAACAAAAAGATTTTTTTTCTTCTAGAATCTTTGGATAAGATATTGAATATAATAAATAAAATAAAATTTGAAGGCAGTGGTACTAATATTTTGGAAAAGTACATTACCTATCTAATTGAAAAATGGATGAATGATGGTTATAAATTCGAAGATTTCCATTTCAATTTATTGAACTGCTCTACAAAGTTTGAATTTTACAAGAAATATTTTGAGCAGTGCGCACCATTTTTAATTACTACTGAATCTGCTGATATTATTAGAGTAGCAAAAGAAATTCAAGCTGTCGATGGTGAAGTGATTAAGGTAAATTAATATATACTTAAGACTTTTTAGGTAAAACTTGTAATCTTAAATAAAAAATTGATATTGTGTAAGATACATATCTTATATATACAGTGGAATCTCATAACTTCCACTGAGCTAATTAATCAGTAACTCGAACAATGTTATTTATTTATTCATTTATTTACGGTTTTACCATTTTTACAAAAGAATGTTCATTCAGTATAAAGAGTTCATACATAAGTAATATATAAAAAAAATTATTAATAATTAAATTAATATGCTTAAATATTTAGAAGCTCAACTGATTTCTTAAACGTTGATGTAGATATTCCAAATAAATCCAGACTACCACCATGTTTATTGGCAGATTTTGAAATTCTAGTGATTGGTTCATTTTGACCATAATTGGTGGTATGAAATGGAATATTAAATATCTCGGTATTACGAGTTCTTCTAGTATTAGTATGAAAACATATTAAACGTAATACCTCTGGAATTTGAATACTACCATTTAAATTTCTATGGAGAAAACACAAATCTGCTTCTAACCTTCTATGGTGTAGGGTCGAGATATTAAGTATTGAAAGTATGTCATCATATGTGTATTTTTGCCTATTGAAACCCATTTTGTATGCGCATACTCTCAAAAATTTATTTTGTACTTTCTCAATGCTTTCAATATCAGTATTATATGAAGGAGACCAAATAAGAGAACCATATTCTAAAACTGATCGCAACAAACTAAAATACAATATATTTAAAGTTTGCACAGAAAAGGACTTGGTATTTCTAAGTACAAATCCCAATGTCTTTAATGCCTGAGTAGTAGTTTCGTTAATATGATATTTAAATGTTAATTTAGAATCGAAATTTTTTCCTAGATCTCTAATATTATTATGCTCCTGTAGAGGTACATTGTTTATATTGTAACAATAGTTGACAAGGTTCCGTGACCTACTGAAAGTAATCTTGAAACATTTTTTTTATATTTAAGTAAAGCATATTTACTTCACACCAACTGGCTAAGCATTTAAGGTCATCTTGCAACAGCTATGTTATTAACGACTCGAAATATTTTAAGGTCTTCAGCAAACATAAGGAATTCACTATTTTTAATTATTGAGTATATGTCATTAACAAATATATTAAACAAAAGAGGTCCAATGTGGGATCCCTGTGGAACCCCTGAGGTCACTGATATACATTGAGATAAACAATTTCCATATTTTACATACTGACACCTACCAGAAAGAAAACTACTTATCCACTCGATAATGCAAGATATTAATTGCAAAAATCAAACTCTACATATCTCGAAATTCTTGTAGTCTCATTATTCCCATTTTTTTTTAGCATTTCCCTTGACATTCGAGATCGAGAGATCATTTCCATGTTTTTTTTTTTGCAGAAAACGGCAGCAAAAATATTTTCCCGCATAATATGTACTGATATTGACAAAATATCTGAGGATATTCTGATAAAAAATAAATATTTGGTCCAGTTTTCTAAAGTATTTGAACATGAACTATTAGAGCAAGTTCTAAGAGAAAATGTAAACCATATTGTAGCAGGAATTTTGGATTTTTTGACTGACACAGGGGATGTTAAAATATGTTTAGGTGAAACTCTGATATTTTTTACAAGATATTTGAATGTAAAAGAAGTTAAAAAATGTTTTTCATTCGTTGAGGTAAGTTATATTTATGGTATGCAGAATTTATTTTTTTAAATGCAAAATAACACCATTGCTGTGAACATGTGGCATATATTTAAAATTTATTTATTATTAACTAATTAATTTTGGATGGTAGTTATTATTTACCAATATTTGTTTAATAATACTTGGATCTTTGTCGTAATCATTAGTCATTAATTGAATTATAAAACTCAATTTGTAGTGAATTTTGTTAAATTTTATTTTGATTGGCATTTTAATTGTGTATTTATTATTTTGCAGACAGTGCTTTGCAATACTCAGACCCTGGGATCATTTTTAGCGGATTGTCAACTAATTCAATTCGAGAATCTCTTGTTAGAATTAAAGTCGAATATATATAAAAGTCAAGTGACCAAGGACAAATTCAAATATATCCATAGATATGCCTTTTTTGTCAACATTATTACAGATTGTCTTAATGCAGACAGTTGCTGGAGACACTTTTTTATAAGAGATGTTATTTATACCTTGTTTAATATCATAGAAAATAACGAAAGCTGTACAAGTATACTATTAGCGTCAAGTCGATTCTTAAATAGTTTTTTGAGAAATATTATACCGAAAATGTCGACAACTTTCAACGATTTTTTCCATGACACTGTCAGTTTTTTAAAAACATACTACGTTACGAGAAAAATGATCAAAGAAAACTGCAAGGATCTGTTAAACTTTTTAATAGTCGAAAATACCAACCATTTCAAAGAAGCGACGAAAAAATTGGAAAACTTTCCTGATAATCTCGATTTTCATGATATAAGAGTGATTCAGAAAAATTTAAAAACCATGAGCGGCGAATCGTTTTTGGAAGACGAAATAAATCAGTTTTTAAACCACAAAGATATTTTAACCAAAGAAGATAGTTTGGTGTATTTAAGAAAAGCTTTGGCCAGCAATAAGGATCAATTGAAGGATTTGTATGATAAACTTCGTAATATAAGAGGATTCTCTGAAGATTGTGAAAATAGTTTGTTGCACAGGCTGGTTTGTACTTTATGTCAACTAAGCTATTCAACAAATCAGAACGTAAGTAACAGGCCAGTCGGTAGGGGTCATTTTAGACCAAAAGTACAAGTAATTAGCAATACGGTTGATTTTTTTTTTCATAAGTACCTCAAAGTATGTAGACTAATATAAAGGAAGGTAAAGAAAAATAAAAAATACCACCGTGTAGGGGAAGTGTTTTGCAATAAAAAAAGGTATCTTGCGTTTTTTTCGTCCGAGCAATGGTTTGTCCGGAAAAAAATTGGTAAGCTAAGTATGTGTTTCGCATCCGCGCCATTCTATTTTCTGAAGCACTTCGGAGTACATTATAAAATATTGTATAGTTATAATGTAGTATATAAATAATTGTAATAGGGCGTTTTGAAAAGGGAAGTGTCAGCTTTAAGATGGTATTTTTTTGTCATAGCACAAAATCATTTTTTAGCAAATTACTTATATATAATATAAATATTATACTGCCGTACAAAGCTAAAACCTCCATATTTTATTACTTTCGTAAAATAAAAACCCATACGGTGAATATCGTTATGAAAAATGAGGCCTTATACTAGGGACAATACCGGTATTTTGATAGTACGGTGATTGCAGCGATATTAATTGGGATATGTACTAGGAAAAAAGGTAGAAATGTCGGGGTATTGGAGTTTTTTTTTGTTTCTCGCATCAACCAAGTTGGTTATTAGCGATGGCTTTAATAATATAATCACAGCTTATAGAGTAGAGAGGTATTTGACAGATATTTATAAATATTATCCATATCGCAATCCTTTCCTAGCAAGGTATTCATGTCATTTGGAAAATTACATTGTTTTGGAGTTTCTTTTTTAACTTCACCTACAGAAGGCAAATTTTTCCACAGTTCTTCAAGTTCCATTTTTTCAACATTGACCCTTCTTTCTGACTAGATATTATTGGCGCACTAAGACAATTAGAAAGAAACACGTATGAACACGCCCTAAATATTGTAGACGCTACGCGTAATACCCGTATTTGAATTTTACTAAAGAAAATCTACGTATTTGATTCCTAGCCTCGCTACGCTCGGCTATGAATTCAACCTCGGCAGTCAATCTACTACTTTGCTGCCTAGTTAAACAAATAACTATTTATTACACTATCTTATTGTGTTATCAATGCGATAGATCATTACCAAAAATTAAAGAAATATATAGGGTGGTTCTAAAGTTATGGCATTCAAGAGGATTGGACTAAATGGATAAAACACCCTGTATCTCTGTTAATAATTATGTTAGACCAATTAACCAAGGCTATTTGGAACCACCAAAGTGTCCTCTACTTGCAGTTAACATATGGTGGTTTAACTATGAAACACCCTGTATATGAGTAATTTGCTAAGAAAGATTATGTGATATGACAAAAAAAATGCCATCTTGAAGCTGACACTTCTCTCGTCAAAACGCTCTATTACAATTATTTATATATCACATTATTACTGTATAATAGTTTATAATGTACTCCGAAGCGCTTCAGAAAATAGAGTCGCGCGGATGCGGAACACATACTTAGTTTACCGAATTTATTCCGGACAAACCATTGCTTGAACGAAAAAAACGCAGACCTTTTTTATTGCAAAACACTTCTCCTACTCGGTGGTATTTTTTATTTTCTTCTACCTTCCTCCCAGCGCAAAATATTAAGAAATTTTGAAAAAAAAGTTTTCATTTTTTTTCCAATTTGGGAAATCAAGACTGGTAAATTTTTTTCATATTAATCTACATACTTTAAGGTACTTATGAAAAAAAAATTAGCCGTATTGCTAATTTCTTGTAGTTGTGATCCCTACCGTCTGGCCTATTAAAAAACCATGTCATTGATTTTATTTTATTATTTCAGTTGTTAAAGATAATTTTTTTTTACTTTCAGGTTAGTTTTGAAGCTGCAAGATGCTTGGGCGAGATCGGACCAGCTAATTTACAAACTCTCGTATTACAACCAGAAAAAAAACTCATTCAAAATAAACATACTCCATTTGTCATTATTTCCGGAACTGTTTTATCTATTTTAATTAAATATGTAGTAGACTGTGATATCAACGTTGTGAAAGTAGCAAGCAAAATGTTATATGTGATATTAAACAATAAAGAAGCAAGAAAACTTATCGGTAAGAGAAATAGAAGAGATTAAATATGTTCTGAAGTGTGGGTATTGGGGTAAAAATTATTGATAATGGATTTTTTTCTTTCTTTCCTTCTTTACATTGACGGAAAGAGTACAAAAGATACTGCAAATAAAATATACAATATACAGGGTGTAACAAAAAGGCAGGTCATATATCATACCACATATTCTGGGGCTAAAAATAACTCGATCCTACCCAAGTTACCCTAGTACAAATGTGCATGCGAAAAAAGATACAATCCTTCGAAGTTACCAAATAAAAATTGATTTTTTCAAATATTTCGACAGTTCGACATATTATAATGAAAGTTGACAAGTGGCTTTCTTATGATTAGAGCATCTTAAAAAAAAATTAAGGAATTATTGTACCCCGTTAAAAATTTATGGGAGTTGAGATCCCCTAAAACCCCCAAAATTTTTGTGTACGTTACAATTTAATGCTTATTTTGGCACCATTATTCAAACACATTATTTTTGAAACTTTTTTGCCACCTAGTACTTTTTACAATTATCAGTTTTTATCGAGATACGGCCTATTTTTCATTTGCTTCAAAAATTTCGAGTAACAAATTTTAAAGTTTTTCGAGGGTCCCAAATTTTTGATTGAATCTTATTTATTTATTTACAACTGTCGAAATATTTGAAAAAAATCAATTTTCATTTGGTAACTTCCAAGGGTTGTAACTTTTTTCGCATGCATATTTGTAGTAGGGCAACTTTGGTTGGATCGAGTTATTTTTAGCCCCAGAATATGTGGTATGATTTATGACCTGCCTTTTTGTTACACCCTGTTTATAATAACTTTGTATAATTCAGTCCCATATATTCAGTTTACTTGTTGTCCAAACAGTTAATTTTATTAATAAACAAGTTGAGTAAATAAAACTAAAATTTGTATAGCATTAGGATTTGTGAATAAATTTCTCTCTCTGTACTTGTATCTTGGTATTTATTATCATAGTCGTAGATAAAATATAGTAATGGTCATGACTCACTTCAATCAGCAAGACCTATGACCTACAGTAGACTCCGTTTCACTTAAGAAGAACTCACAAAAGTCTAGAAGTTGCACTAAAGCCTAAAACCTTTACCGATACTGATGTTCAGATATTGTTATGTGCAGCTTCTTCGCGCATACGACAGCAACTTCTAGTGGGTTCTTCTTATGTGAAACGGAGTCTACCGCTCGTTAAATAATATATTATTAATAATTATATTTGTCTTAATTTTTCAGATTCTAATAGTGATTTTGGTTATGGATTTATTAACAAATCCTACATTGTTCCATATTATCCTTCAAGCTCAACATCACCAGCTCAAAATGCTATAGTAGACGGAGAACTTTTCTTAGAAAAACTCGGTAATTGTGAAATTTGGTGTCCAGAGGAGCATAACGATCATAATAAGTGGATTATTCTATTAGTTACGAGTCTATTAGAAACGTTTACAGAAAAATCTTATCTGAATAAATTAGTTGATATTTGTAATGTTAAGGTAGGAATAATTTTATGGTATAGTCAAATGCAGTCTTATCATGCGAGTCATACGATTCAACAAAGACATATCCACCGTTTTTGTTTTCTTTTATTGCGCTTAATCATAGCTTCCAAATAAAATCTATAAGATGAATAAGACAGACTAGACTTATGAGATTTTGACGGGAGAACAAAGGATTTAGTTTTCAGTCTCATCAGCGAAATTTTTATTTAAATGTCATTTATGTGACTTTGACAATTCAAAGTGACAATATGAATAATAAGAAGCAATTTTCCGGTATTTTGCATCCTCAAGCAAAAAAAATGGTACTTAATCTGATAGATTATTTCGAGAATTAATGTGAAAAAGTGAAAATTCGTCAACCAGTGTGCAGGAAACACAAACCTTCATTATATTCTCACATTTTGGTAACCTCTGTGTCTTCTGATTTGATACATATGGTTAGTGACCTTTGAACCCGCACGATAAGAGCGCTTTTGACTATAGGTGTTATATCGGTGTCTGTTTTCAAATTTTGTTTGCTTACAGGTAGATTTTTGTGAATCTCTTTTACCACTTGTGATAGATCTTTTGATCTTTATAGATAATCGAAGTATTACCAATTTGATATGTAAACAAATTGAGCATTTCTTTTCCGAACATTGGAAATTGACAGTTCACAGTCCTTCCAAAAAGGAATCTATTGCTGTGAACAAGAAATCCGTGAAATGTATGTTGAATATTATCAATTATGTACGATTGATGAAACAAAACAATATATATACGAACAGGTAAAGTAAATTTGGATTTAATTCAATATGTAAATGGAATTTGTAACAATCTATAATTTTTTTTAGAGCTTCTACCGAATTGAAATTTACTTATTTGAAAATAGCGAAAGCCGCAGAGTTTTGTGCCAACCATTTTTCCGCATTGTATTATTCAGATATTTGGTGTCAACAAATAGTAGAGAAAATTCAATCAGAAAATGCCACATATTGCGAACAAAGGTCGACTATGATTGATTTTATATACGAACGTGAAGATCCTGAATATTCTGAAACGTTACACAACATCTTGAGAAACGTAAGTAAAAATATTGAAAAAATGATGGAAAACGTTTTATTGCTGAAAAATTAAGAACGTCCTAAACGGACGTCACCAAAACAATCCGGCATCCACAGGCTGCCAACATAAAATCGCTCCAATTGAAAAACTATTTACAATAAAATTCAAGTCTATTGAATGATTAAAAAAAATTTGGACTTGCTCTATAGGCCAGACGATAGGGATCACAACCACAAGAAATTAGCAATACAGCTGATTTTTTTTTAATAATTAAGTACCTTAAAGTATGTAGATTAATATAAAAAAAAGTTTACCAGTCTATCGATTTCCCAAATTGAAAAAAAAAAATATTTCGCGCTGGGAGAAAGGTGGAGAAAAATAAAAAATATCACCGAGTAGGGGAAGTGTTTTGCAATAAGAAAGGTCTCTTGAGTTTTTTTCGTCCGAGCAATGGTTTGTCCGGAAAAAATTCGGTAAACAAGTATGTGTTCCGCATTCCCGCGACTCTATTTTCTGAAGCGCTTCGGAGTACATTATAAACTATTGTACAATATATAAATAATTTTAATAGGGCGTTTTGAAAAGGGAAGTGTCAGCTTTAAGATGGGATGGTATTTTTTTGTCATAGCACATAATCATTTTTAGCAAATTAAATATTATATTATAATCAAAAACCAAGTATCTCAATAAAAAATATATTATATAATGAGGAGGCATTGAAACAATTTTCCGAAAGATGGAAACTGTTATTTAGGAGGTCTGTTCCATAAATAAAATTTACGGATAATTAATATTTCTTAATTACGAAATACGGCACTTTTCATTATCTTGTAAATTTTAGGAATCTGGAATTTACAAAAAAATATATACAGTGTGGAAACCACTTATGGAATACAATTCTTTATGTCACTATTTTAGAAAATTATAAAAAATGCCGAGACACGTCAACTTTTGAATTGAGTTGTGCGTTATGTAAACATAAATTTGAATGTACAAGGTGATTCACGCAAGTATGCCATAATCGGTGTTGTTTTTTTTCAATGAATCACCCTGTATATTTGCATATTTTTGAAATCCTCTTAATGAACCGATTCAAACAAACTAAATAATGTATGGTCAATTATGAATTATACAGGGTGAAATTTTTATTTTTACAGTTATTAAACACATAGGTACATAAAATACCTAATGTATTTGACTTTAATACATTAAAATAAATGCTCAAAATGTTCTCCACCTAGTTGTTGGCAATAGCACAGTCTCCTATAGAACTCCTCCTTAACTCTGTTTAAAGTTTGAGGTGAAATATTCCGTATTTCTGTAGTTTATTTTCCAAAATAAAATTTGATACTCCTGTAATATAAAGATGAATATCCAACGAACAAAATGTATATAGTGAGAAGGTATTGAAGATGATTAATATATAATTTTAAGATTCATTTCTTTGCATAACTTTTTCCAATAAAAATAGGTAAAAATCAATTCACTACCTTTTATTTATCATTCACAACCTTGACTCTTACCTAAAATTGATAAAAAATTCTGATTAAATTTTTTTTCTGCGATAACATACTGTACTTACATACATACTTAGTTTACCGAATTTTTTCCGGACAAACCATTGCTCGGACGAAAAAAAGAGACCTTTCTTATTGCAAAAAAATTCCCCTATACGGTGGTATTTTTTATTTTCCTTTACCTTCCTCCCAGCGCGAAATATTAGAGAATTTAGAAAAAAAAAAAGTTTTTTGATTTTTGAATTTGGGAAATCAATAGACTTGTAAATTTTTTTTTGATATTAATTTACATACTTTAAGGTACTCATGAAAAAAAAAACAGCTGTATTGCTAATTACTTGTACTTTTGGTCTAAAATGACCCCTACCGACTGCCCTACTAATAAAATTATAAATATAGTGGACACAGTTTGGCAAATTATTTTTGTTACCATTTTAATGTGTCACATTAATCGCGAGATACCTTGTATGTTCAAGTATCTTTAAAATAGATTATCTTGCGTCATCAACCTATCAACGAGAGTTTTAGATGACCTCTTAATATTCATTTTATAAAAACAAGCAAAACTCGACCTAACTATACTTTTAGGGGAAGTACCTATGGAAAACTGGTATATATATATATATATATACCGCTGCTAATTTTTGATTCTATTCCATTTATTACGTAGCTAGACAAATAATTTAAGTGAAAGTGCAGTTTATTTTTGCAAGTGCGTATCATCGTTTCTGATAAAAAATGAAAATTATCCTGTTGTTTGTTTGTTTTTTCGCCGTTATAAATGCAAATTCTGGGGCGCCAACTGAAGACGATTTGGCAGATGCTTTTGTTAAAAAATCTTTAGAACTTCAACTGAATCTAGCGCAGCAAGTCGAGAATATTGTTAAACAACGAATCTACGTTTTTGATGCTTCAGAAACGTTTAAAGATGCCGAAGATACAGTTATTGGAAACATCAGAGTGTTGGTGACAAAGGATAAGAAATATGGTGTACTGTCGCAGTCGGCCCAATATGTTTTCGATAAACCCGAGGAGTATAAACATTACACCGAAGCCGATTTAAAAAGTGATCAAATTGGCTTGTATATCTAGAGATGTGACATTATTATTAGTGGATATGATACTTTTTTTGTATTATTTGTTATAAAAATGTATTCAATACGTTTGTTATGTGTTTGTAGTAATATATAAGGTTTGATCAATTATTTATCTTCATTTCTACTTTCAATTTTTATCTCCATACATACGGTATTGAATTGTGGGGTTGTAGCAAACCATCTAACACCAAGATCCTACAGTCCTTCCAATCTAAAACCCTCCGTCTACTAATAAATGCTCCATGGTATGTTTCAAATGATATAAGAGATATAATAATACCATATATCAGAGACATCATCACAACTCGCTCAAATAAATACAGAAAACGATGCTCAGATCATAGCAATCAACTTATCAGTAACCTGTTAAATCTACCAATAGAATAAAGAAGACTAAAAAGAATTTGGCCCGAAGATCTGTAAAAATCCAGAGAACCGTTAATTGACGGTACCTGGCTCAAGCCACCAATCCACATCTCATTTACTTATTACTCTATATATTGTAAATTTGCAGTTGAATAAAAAAAAATTTAATCTACTAAATAAAGCATTACTATGTTGTTGAAAATAATATACTACCTTAAATAAAATATATCTGAGCAGTTATTTTCTTAAATATAGTATAGAAGTTAAAGCAGTATAGGTAATTGACTCAATTTACAAATATTTGTTAATTTTGATTATTAATTTACTTGGAAATGTTCTATAGAGAGGTAAGACTAGAAACATTTTAGTGAGAAATTTATTCAGAACTGAAATTTGTTGGTTTTTAACAATTCAAACACATACCAAAAATTATAGATGTCAAAGGTAATAGTTTAATACTATTATAACACCTCACAGAGTTTTTGTAAATCAAAGAACGTTCACTAAGAAGCAACAAGTACTTCCTTGGCTATATGCCACGAAGAACATTGAAACATACTTCAAAGCTAAACGGGGTTCGTATATCTGCAAGATGGAACAGACCATTTAAATCTTCATATTTTTTCTCAATAAAATGAAGTTTTTATTGAACTATCACTTTATTTATGATTTTTAACACTTTTAATGAACAATATACACTTTTCTAAATATACAAACCAACTTCATCACAATTTAAATCAACATCAGTGTACTGTTTATATTCATCAATTGTCTTGAATGCAAACTGTGCTGTTTGGGATAAAACTCCATACTTCTTATTCCTTGATAACAAGACTCTAATATTGCCAATGACGACAATATCTGCGTCAGAAAAAGTTTCAGATGCATCGAAGACATAAATCCGCTGTTTTACGATGTCTTGTACTTCCGCAGCTAGTTTTAACTGTATTTCAAAAGATTTTCTTATAAATGCATTACAAGTAGACATTTTTACAATACAAAACTGAAAATAAATCTTCACTTTGATCTTCTATAGGTAACCGTTTTGAGTTTGCACCATACTATTATACTGTTTAGATGGAAAAGGTAGGAAACTGTATTTATATGTTACAATGTATTATTAATTCGGGGGTTCCCAGAACAGGTTAAAGAGGATTTTTATCAGTGAAGTATGCATTTAAGTGTCTTATACTGTTTGAAGTTAATTATACTTGGTGATCAAAACATTTCAAGTTTAATGAAAAATAATATTAGGGAGACAAAATGAATCAAAATAATGTAAATGTTGATGAAAACAAATAGGATATTCTGTTTTTAAAAGTAAACTGGGTATAAACAGAAGAGGTAAGTGTATAAAACAATACATATTGGTACAGGATGAAACAAAAAGTTACCGATGTTTTTTCAAAGAAGGTAAAGAATTGGTTCACTACTAGTGAGACTATGAACAGGAAAGTAAATAATAAGAACGAACAAAACTGATCCATTGAATTTTGGTTCTCTGTGGAATTTTTTACACACACTTGTTGAGTCACAAAATTAATGAAAAATTTCTATTATGTATATATGACTTATTAATGTTATTTATTGAATGACATATTGTTATATGTAGATGAACCAAAAGGAACAAAAACTAGCTCTTGCACTAATAATGATTGGCATCAATGATAATTTTATTTCCTTCGATATGTTGTGATAGTACTCAGATACAAAATAGTCCCAAAAATTAAACTTTTCTTGATATTAGGTATAAAGAATATAATAAATAAATTGTATTTGTTTATGCACTCTTAACCTTGAAATTAATTTTTACACTTAGTTTAAGGAATATTCTCAACAGTATTGCGTTGTTGGGTGAAAATTTACATTCGAAATAGAATTTTCCATAATTTTATCAATATTATTCATAAAGCAATATACGGGGATTCCCACATACATACCACTGACGACTTACTTTCACTGGAAGGTTTTTGCTTTTGCCTCTGATGACACTGGTTTCAATGTTAAATGTTCATTATCTTTCCAGGCTTATAAGGCAATAGGAGATTTTGATGCTCTACCAGGCTGTGGTATTTCCTTTCTTCTTCAACCGAAATATCGAGTGGAATATTATAAAGAACAAGGTAAATTTGATCAAGTGATTCAATTTTACGCAAATCAAACATGGGTAGCAGGATCTTCCTCCAAGGAACTCATAAACAGCTTTAAAAATTGTAGTTTGTATCAGATTCCAGTCTATTGTTCTAAATTAGAAGAAGCTGAGTACGAATGTTTCTGGAGGTTATCGCAATGGGAATTTGAAGAAAAGAGGAGGTTTTTTGATAGTAACGTTGTGAATTATGAAGATTTTGAAAAATACAGGTTTGTTTGCTTTGATAACATACCGATTTAGAAAAAACGTTTTGAGTGAAAAGTTAGCTAAGATTGATTGTTTTTTACTCTTCAGAAAAGTGCTTTTCTACATCCAGTAGGAAGTTAAAAATATAATCATTGTTAATCAGATATTCTCTTCCTCTATATCTATATTTTAAATAATAGTTTTTAAAGAGAAAAGGCAGTTTGGTAACCAAATATATATTTGTATTTATAGATTTTATGCTTTGAAAGCTCTACATGACGACAATCAATGTGCTTTTGAAGATGCAGCAAAATCCCAGTTTTTATGTCTACAAAACCATGTGAGAAATGTCAGTTTAGAAAGTAGCCACAACTTATACCCTATTTTGACCCAATTACAATCACTGAAAGAAATTGAAGATTTCAGCGAAAGCTCAAAAAATAAATCTATAGGTGATATTCTTGGTAAATGGAAGCTTCAAGACAAGCTGGTGAAATCAAATGATTTTCAATACGTCGAACCAATTATTACCCAGAGATTAGTCATGCTGAATGATTATTTGATGAAAAATTCAAATGAAAATGATGTTAAGAATTATATTATCGATCTAAGCTTGGATTTTGCAAGTAAGTTCCATAAAATGTATGTATGTATTTTGGGGTGACATTCACTGAGACCTAAAAGATCTATTGTGCCCCCTTACTTCTACTCAGTTTCTGAGGAGAGTTTCAGAAACTAGTAGCTCTTTTAGTCCTATTTCCCGGAGGAATTTTAGGATGTCTGCAGGCTTCAACTTAGGTAAATGTTCCTCTTTTATCTTCCACGCCACAAAATCTGCATTCTTCTTCCTCCACTATTTTGAGCTTTTTCAGGTGCCCATTCAGGCGACAATGTCCCGTTAGGATCCCTGTTAAAACTCTCAGCGCAGTTTTACTTTGACTGATGCATTCATTTGATCTCAACAGGTTGTAGTCACCCAGAAGAGTCTTTGATTGTATAAGCTCTACTTGATCCTTCCAATGGTCAGATCTTCTCTTTTTCTATGCTTTACTTATTTCTTTCAATATTACATTGGAGCTGATTCCGCAAAAGGGTTCAGGCCCCCAGAAAGGTATTTCAGTCCCTCTCTTTGCTAGTTCATATGCTATTTCATTTCCTTCTATTCCAGTGTGTCCTGGAATCCATATTGTTCTCGCCTAGTTCATTGAGTTTGTCTAGGCATTCCCACACTGAACTGGGCGCACTTTTTTATGGCGTGGATTTCCGCTTGAAAGATACTTGGGGTTTTTCCCAAGCTTTCAGAGTGTTTGGTTCCATAAAAACAATTGATATATTTTTAAAGTAAACAAAATATTGAGTATACTGTATACTATATACACTATATGATTTTATTACATTTTGCAATAACTCTTAATCAGCATAGTTCAGTTTTTCCTACTTTCATGGTTTCTGTTTAATGAGATGTTTACTGTAAAGTATTTTGTCCTAGTTGTGTTTCAATGTTTATTTTAAAATTTATTTTTATTTTAATCACATTAGATAAATTTGATGTATTGTATTTTTTATATTTAATTTTTATTTTATGTATTTATGACTGTATGTACTAAATATTGTATTTAAGGTCAATAAACTATCTATCTATACTATCAATTTTTTTAGATTGGGCTAAAGATGAAAACCACTTCAAAGAAAGTTCAACAATTTTGGAGAATTTAAAAAAGATTCCAACACTAAACAACGAAATTTTAACTAAAATCGATTTAATAGATGCCCAATTATCGTGGTCAGTAAATAACATCCTTGTTGCAAGACAAATATTGAACAGATTATGTAAAAGTACAGAAATTAGTCCAAAGTAAGTATTTATTTGAAATAAACTCAAGTAGGTACCTGAATGTAAAGAAGAAATTTTCAATTTAACATATCTGTTCTGTGGTTTCCTTATTCCCTAGTATTATCCCCTTTTATCCATCTTATGTTAATTATTATTACGATTTATTATGATTTTAGATTTAAATCTGCCGCCCTAAAACTAACAGGTCAATACATGAGTGAAACTAATTCAGAAAATCGAACGAAAATAATATCAGATTATTTTTTGGCTTCTGTAAAATTAATGGGTTCAATCAGACGAGATGAAGAAGATATAAAAAATGTAATGGATACATATGATAAACTTGCACTTTTTGCTGATAGAGAATATGTACAAGTAAGTTTTATCAACAAGCTCTGTATCTGTATAGTAGGGAGGGTGAGTGTAGGCTCACAGCAGTTAGGCCGCATGTGACCCATTGTACATCCTCCCGAGGAGTTGTCCTCCTAGGTCATCGTCCATCCTGTCCTTCCCAAGAAGGTGGACAAGTCACTAGGAGACATCTCCTTTATATCGGCAAGTGTAGGCCAAGACTCACCGAACACACACTCTTATTGACTATAACTCCGGACACTCGTATAAGACATGCCTGACAGTTTCATCTTCCTGCTCACACTTCCTGCTTAGAGGTGTGTCCACTAGCCCCATAGTATCGAGGTGTTTCCTCAGTTGACAGTTGCCAGTCAGAAATCCCACTGTTAAACGTAGGGTTTTCCTGGTCATCGTCAAATATTTCTTCGACGCCAGCTTCCCAGGGTCGCCCAGGGTGATCCTGGCAAGACTGCATCCTTTGATTCCATCCCATCTCTTGAGGGATTGAGCATGGGTGTAACGTTTGGCTAGTTCCGCAATTGTCGAAGTCTTTAGGCCATAGGTGTCACTGGGTCCTAAAATTTTTAGTCCAGCCGCTTCCCTGGCTTAAGAATCGGCAATGCAATTACTCTAACTCTTGTCGTGCCTTTTAACCCACCTCAGGATAATATTTGTATCTGCCCAGGCGTTAGCTAAATCTTGGTGGCACTCTAGTACCTACCCCGATATAACACGTCTCTTCAAGGCTAATAGGGCTTGTCTACTATCAGTGCAGTTTGTTATGTTTTTGCCAGAAACTCCTTTTCTGGTTAGTTCTTTTGTGGCAATTGAGATACCAGCCAGTTCTGTTTGAACCACGCTGGTATTGTTTCCCATTCTTCACTTAATCCTTAGGCTTAGTCAAAGATTACAGAATAAAAATATAAGATGTTTCACTCCAGGGCGGTTTGATTCAAGTTGCTGTCCCAAACGGACGTCGCTCTCATAAATTATGTTTACGACTCGCTTTTGTTGTCAATAACGAGACCGGTAGATACCAGATAAGTTCGAAAAGCTTATTTTATTTTAAGCTATACATCTGTAATTAGAGATATATATTTAAATCAATAGGATTCTTTATCACTAAGGTTTATTTTTAAATGTCAATTATTTCGAAAAATGTTCGGGATATGAATTTGAAAAGGTAAGTAAAAAATAAACTTTTTAAAATGAAACAATTCACAGTTTTAATCCAGCATCTTAGTAATTTTGTAATACTTATTGATAATCTAGCAGATATTTATCACAAATTCAATTAAATATACTCATTAGCCACCAGAATAATAGGGCTACTAAATCTTAAATTTTGATCTTTAAATAACGCGTATTTTTTGGATTGACAAGGTTAAAACAGTAAAAAGAGAAGCAGCTGCAGGATACCTTTATTAAAAATTTTTATAAATGTTGTGAAATACTAAGTTTGGAGTTTGGTTCATGTGTTAAATTTAATCTATTGTCTTTCAAATCTTTCAATATATATTTGAGAGTAAAATATATACGGACTCTGGTATAAAGACTTAATTAAGGATAAATGAAACTCAAAGTCCAAACCACAACTTTAATATTGATATTAATTGATATTGATATTAAAGTTGTGGTTTGGACTTTGAGTTTCATTTACCCTTAGTTTGGATTTCAACCACATTTGAGTAATGGATAATCTCTTGAAGTTAAAGACTTAATATTTGAAAGGAAATTGATTACATGGATGATGAAAAGAAAATTTAGTAAATTCGTCATATTAATATGACTTTTTGCTCATTTCAACAATTAATAATTAATAAATTTAAAAAATCTATACAACATAAATATAAAACACGAACAACCAATAAACACCGTTCTAAAATAACAGCGCTCGACTGGCGACGTCCCGTATAATATGCCAAATTAAATGCAAGTAAGGACGGAGCGACGTACTGTACCATCCAAGTCACCAGACAGTCACCAGCGGCATCGGTTTTTTTACGCGATAAATTCGAACGAGTGAAACATCTTATATTTTTATTCTGTAATCTTTAGCTTAGTGCTCTGGAGTAGACTCCACATCCTGATCCTTCATCAACAAGCTCAAAAATGGGTAACATTTTGTTTAAATATTATGGGAGTAATGTAAATAAATTTGTTTTGAAATCAAACATTGTTCAATCCCAATGAAATAATGTGAAGACATATTGTTAATATAGTGTCTATTCCTACTTAACATTAATTTACATATTATATTTTAGATAAAAGCCTACATCAAATCCGATTTGTTTCAAAAGAAAATCGCCAATATGGAACAAGCAAAAAGAGCTGCTTCGAGTATACAGAAACAGAAGAAAAAAACTTACGAAGAGAATAAAGCAGCTGCAATACACAATAGAAACAGTACCATCGATGAACAAGAAATAAAAAGTACAAGAGATGAACACAATCAATTTTTAAAACTAGCTCTCAAGTAAGTGTCTTTGATCCATTCTATTTTTAAATCAATCATAACTAATCAAAATTATGAATATTTTTCAGGTATTACCTTCTATGTTTGGTATACAGTGATGACAAAGATATCAGAATTTTTAGAATTATGGCACTTTTCCTGGATAACAGAAAAAATAACGAAATATCGGAAACAATACAAGAACATCTACCAAAGCTACCCAGTTATAAGTACATAATAATGCTGCCTCAATTAATACCACATTTAGCATCGGATGAAGTCGATCTATTTAAAAAGAACGTTAATGAAATCATTGAAAAGTGCGCTAAAGACCATCCCCATCACACGTTGCCTCTTTTGCTGTCATTAGCTAACGCCCACAAAGACAGGGAATTTGATAATGCATCAACAAAAACTTCTAGTAATGATAATAGAATGTCTGCTGCTAAACAACTTTTATCTAAACTAAAAACTGATAATACGAGGTAAGTCTACACAAAGTTAATGGCGAGTTCTTCAGCTTTAATAACCTCTTCTTTTCCGTCGTTTCCGAGCCTAGTTAGTTCAACCTCAATTTTTGATAAGAATTTGTAATTTGTATATATACAGGGTGTCCCAACACGAGTTAAAACTATCTGTATATGTATATAGTAAAATCATGAAATGAAAATATGCATTTTTCGAAAAAAGTTTTCAGACAAAAGTATAAGTACTAAAATTTCACGTAGATTTCAAAAATGTATTAATATACAGGGTGTTCTATTCAAAATAACAAAGTTACAGTCGACTTCCGGTAGAACCGGAAGTCTGCCATCTTTGAAAATATTTTAATCGAAAAGATCATATCCGAAAACCCAAACGTAGAAATTTTCATGATTTTACTATAAGTATTTTGCCATATACAGATAGTTTTAACTCGTCGTGGGACACCCTGTATACACTTGGATTTTATTCAAAACTTTTTTAAAATCTCAACTTCCGTTACGATTTCAGGTTATCTAATCAAATCAATAACATGAATAAAGTATCTATTGCACTAATAAGTTTGGCGTATTTTAAAAGCGAAGATGAAGGCAATTCACGAAAAAAACAGTTCAATATACCGTCTAATCAGAAAATTTTGGGAATTAAAAACTTGAATGATGTTCTGGTGCCAACCTGTGAGTTGGCAGTTAGTCATAATAATAACTATACAAATATTGTTGGTAAGTTTACTCAAGTAATAAACACACAACATTAAAAATAATCTATATCGTTCCTAAATTTTTGTAGGTATCTCATCTTTTAAATCAACATACGAAATAGTAGGAGGTGTTAATCAACCGAAAAAAATACTATGCAGAGGAACTGATGGTAACTACTATTCTCAGCTCGTCAAAGGACAAGACGACCTCCGACAAGATGCTGTTATGCAACAGGTTTTCAGTATAATGAACAATCTTCTGTCTTACAAGAAGACTACGAGTCATCTTTTAATACGAACCTATAAAATAGTACCATTATCTATGAGGAGTGGCATATTGAAATGGGCTGATAATAGTATGCCGATTGGGGAATATTTAACTGGAGGAAAAGATTGCATAGGAGCGCATCAGAAGTATAGACCTTCAGATAAGACTCCTGCTATTTGTAGAGACATATTTAAGGTTGGTGTATTTTTTTTCTCGTAGACTTTGAGTGAAATAACGTATATATTTTTTAGAAATGTGCTGGAAAACCTGCAGATCATAAATTAAAAGTATACAAAGATATTTGCCGGAGTTTCAATCCAGTTTTTCATCACTTTTTCGAAACCTTTTTTCCACAACCAGCTGTTTGGTACGAACGTAGAAGGGCTTATATACATAGCGTAGCAACTACCAGTATGTGTGGTTATATTCTAGGAATTGGAGATCGACACACTAGTAACATTCTGATTGATAAAACCACAGCAGAAGTTATCCACATTGATTTTGGTAAGACAAAACGTTTACAACGGTCTCTGATTTTAACTTGCTAATAGTCCAGTTAGGTTAGCCCAAAAACTATCAAAACAAGGATGTGAAAGTAGTAGGCGAGATTTTTGATAGAATCCCTTAAAAATATCATGGTTAATGATAATCCGTTGTCTGCATGACAGTATTTTTATTCGTTAGATTGTTGTTAGTTTGCCTAGAATCGTTGATCAAGTTTGGGATTCATTAACTCGGGATTAAATGGTCCGAATTGAACGTACAAAACGCCAAAAGTTAAGTTTTTCCAAGTCCTTTAAGTAGGTTTTTTCAGATTTCAATTTAAATAAAAATCCGCACAGATATCTCAATTGTTACTAAGGTAAAATTTGAACCATTTTTTAAACTAACGTCAGTTAAACCGAAAAAATTGTTGATTAAATCATTGCATATGATAGCTATAGCTGTAACTTTCTAGTATGTGTAAAAACATTATTGTAAGTTTAAACAATTTTTTTGTCGCATATGTCTTTATTCTAACAATGTCTATTTCTTTTACCTAATGTTTATTAACAATTAGATTACTCAGCAACTAAATAACATATCGAAACCGCGTTTGTTGTATTCAGTTCGTGAATAAATAACGTATTATGAGACAAATAATGATTTACATTGCTTCATAAATTGCATTAGTATTTTGTATCTGAAAAACAGCTGTTTTTTTCAAATTTTTTTACTTATTCATCCGCTGTGGCTCCAGAGATGGGAATTTTTACATTTTGAACCACGGAATTTTATAGCAAATTTCACGCTTTATAACTTTGTTCATTCCTCCTTTTATAGAAAATTCAATTCTGAATCGAATGGCGTAGACAAGAACCTTGCAAACCTTAAGGTTCCCGAGATATTAGCCAATATGTGAAGAAATGTCAAAAAGTCAGACTCCAGGTTTTCATAAAACTGGCCATAAAATGTGACGTGTTTTGAAAAAATTGAATTTTATTTCATTTCATGGGGTTTCAGAACAAGCAAAACTTTTTATCAAGAATAACATTTTTCAGTAAATTTATATTTAAAAATTCTTCACCTATAGGATACTCCATCCGTGGACACGTTGTTGAACAATAATTACAAATCAATTAATCGATTAATGTTGTCTATTAAAACATGTATATGTTTAACAGGAATTGCCTTCGAACAAGGAAGAGTTCTACCTACACCAGAAACAGTACCTTTCAGACTGACAAGGGACATGGTAGATGCAATGGGAGTGTCAGGAGTAGAGGGTATTTTCAGAAGGTAACTTTCCACTTCCACTGTGCATTAAGAATTAGGAAAATTATTTAAAAAACATTTTTATTTTAGATCGTGTGAGAAAACTATGGAAATTTTACGCCAAAATGCACAAACTATAATCACCATTTTGGAGGTGTTACTCTACGATCCCTTGTATGCATGGACAGTTACTGCAGCGGAAGCTAACAAACGTCAAACTGAAAGCGACGATACCATCCGTCACGATGCCACAGATTCTTCCGAGGGTTAGTTTCCTTTGTATTTCAATAATTTTTATTAACCAGGTATTAATATGTAAAGGAAAAAGAGGCTTTTAGGTAAAATGTCCTTTCTAGTTGCGGTAAAGCGTGCTTAGTTTCGTTGTGCTTTATATATTTCATTATCAGTTCCATAACTAACGTTCCTCTGTCATACTTTTGATACAAAACTGAGATTCTTAACAGTTAATAATAAGAAAATAGCACATAAACGATGCATAACTGGCAAACATGTTTGAACGATATACAAAATGTCAAATAGTGTTTACAAAAGCGTGACGTCATGCTCTTCTGATCAATTTTTGAACTAAGATGACCCACATATACAGCATATTTGAGAGATTGATTTTTATTAATTTTTTTTTAGAATCTACCAATGTTTCTGCCGAAAGAGCTTTACTAAGACTTCGCGAGAAGCTGCAAGGTACAGAATTAGGCCACCCGACAAGTATTGAGCATCAAGTTAGTAATTTAATTCAACAAGCTGTCGATCCAGAAAATTTATGTAAGTTGTATGTTGGTTGGCAGCCATATGTTTAAAAAACCTTTTGTACATCGATTACATTTGTTTTAAAAATTATAGACACTAATTATTTTCATATATCGTTAAAGATCTCACACTATTGCATTTGTGTAGACAAGAGATTAAATATTTCCTCATAATTATAATTCAACAATGATTCTAAATGATAAAGAGTAAATCATACAATTGCTTATATTGCAGACTGGTATTATGTCAACATTTTTTTTCTTTTATGTATATTTATTATGTCTGTAATGTTACCTATTTTTATGTCTATGAATGGTAGATTATAAGCACAAAATACAGAAGTGACACTATGACATTTCCAAGGTCAGTACTTTTGATAGTATCCATGTTTTATCAAAATATAGTATCGGCATCTAATAAAGGACTACATTAATAATAACGAATAGGTTGCTTCTGTGTGGAGTATTTTGCCTTAATAAGTTTTTAAAGTTTAAAATGTGTTGTTCCAAATTTTCAGTTCTATAGTTGTTTTATGCAAACTTTGTATTGTATTTGTTGTACTAGTTAAGTTTTTTTCAAGATGTCTAAAGTGACTTACCTACTATTCCATACCAATAACTTTAAAAATGTAAGACTAAATTGATCTGAATTTATAATAAGTCGAATACTGCCAAACTAGTTATTTACGCGTAGATTGATTTGGACATCTACTGTATACTTAATTATTTAGTTGTAAGCTGTCCCTTATTTTAACGGTAATTTAACAGAAATACTGGCGGCATTAACATAACATCACGATAAATTCGTTTTTCTATTTTTGATAAAAAGTCTGCTTAGAAATATATTTTTTTATCTAGAACAATTTTGTGAATTTAAATCTAGATTATTATTTGTTTTTATACCAGTGTTCGTATTACCAAAATATATTTTCACATTTTAATATGACTTTCATTTCCTACAATACAGGGTGTCCCACTATAAAGTAACACATTTTGACGGCTTATTACTCGAGAATGGAAAAAGATATCGACGTGCAGTTTTCGCTAAACTTCTTATAATTCCTTCAAATTTTCATTGGCATAGTTGCCAAATGTATATTTTTTCCCGAAAGTGCCGAAAAAAAAATGACCATTTTTGAAACGATATTATCGGTTTATTTTAAATACAACACCCTATATTTTTTAATACCGTCTGAAAGTCCCTTTCTTCCCCTTTTCAAAAATGTATACATTATTGGCATATACTCAAGTTTTTAGGTAACTTTCTTACGAAAAAAAATTATTCCAGTGAAAGCCGCTCATTAATCCCTTGTCCCAATTTCGAGTTATAACGTTTTCAAGGTATTAAATGTGATAATTTACGTTTGGAAGTTATTGACATGGTTTCATAAAAAAATAAATCTTTCCCTAGAAACTTGAGTATATGCCGATAATGTATACATTTTTGGGAAGGGGGAGAAAGGGACTTTCAGATGGTATTAAAAAATATAGAGTGTTGTATTTAAATAATTTCGTTTCAAAAATGGACCTTTTTTATTCGGCGCTTTCGGGTAAAAATATACATTTGGCAACTATGTCAATAAAAATTTGAAGGAATTATAAGAAGTTTAGCGAAAGCTGCACGTCGATATCTTTTTCCATTCTCGAGTAATAAGCCGTCAAAATGTGTTACTTTATATCTTCTGTAAGTTCCTTGTGGCATTACTTATTCTTTTTTCTCTTATTTTTTGGGAATCAAACCACAATAATGTTGTTATTTTTCATTTCGACGTTTCGGTAGCGTTCCAGCTACCGTTGTCAAGATTAACTATTAATAAAATAATTTTTGGTCCCTATCTGTCACAACGAAAAAAATATGACAACTAGACAATCAATAATATGTATTTTGAAGTTTAAGACTACAAAACCTTGTCAAATTTTATTAATGTCTATTCATAGTAGATCACATCTCTGGTAAAATGTGGAATAAAATATTTTATTATAACTGAGTTATACATATTTTGAAAACAAAAATAATCATACACAAAAAAGTAACAAGAAACGCGTTTTATTAACAACATTTCCAAAATAAGCGGAAAAAAGCGCTATCCCAATAAAAAACGTTCCTGGAATGTGCACTTCACTGGATTCCATTTCTAGTAGACTATCATGTCGTTAGAATGTCATAAAATAAAATACTTTATTTCACATTTTACCAGAGGTGTGATCTACTATGAATGGACCTTAATAAAATTTGAGAACAATGTTTTGTAGTCTTAAACTTCAAAATATTATTGATTGTCTAATTGTCATATTTTTTTCGTTGTGTCAGATAGGGACCAAAAAATGTTTTTATTACTAGTTAATCTTGACAACGGTAGCTGGAGCACTACCGAAACGTCGAAATAAAAATAAAAAACATAGTTTGATTCCCAAAAAATAAGAGAAAAAAGTTTTACTTTATAGTGTATGTAATACCCTGTATAATAAGTATGTAAATATATTTAGATTCCCAACAAAATATTTGTGGATCATGTAAAGTTATACTGAAAATGGTCAGTATGTTTTAATGCATTGTCCCTCTAGAGCCTAGAGTAGGGATCCTGATGGTGAATTGAGGAGTAAAGCTGTGAATGTTTTTGATAGTAAAGTTATACTTCATCAGAAAATTATCTATTTCCAGGAAATAACTATCAGTTTATATTGGATTGTTGTAATATATAAAATTACTTACTTTTGCAATCAATACTTTATTTTACCACTTAATATTTAAGGCATTTGTTGATTTTTCTACAGCATGGTAATTGGTATGTAGAATACTAGAACTCTTATCACTATCTACTCCTCCCAACCAAGCATCATAAAGTTTCGTAACTATTTGACTATCTTCTGGTGAATGAACTGGTAAAGAATTATATAAATGTTCAATTTCCAACAATAGATCTTTAACTGTTTCACCTTCTTTCGGCCTCACCTGTGCTCCTCCATTCAAACAACCTAAAATATATTATAAAAATTTTTCGAACATCTTTCTCCAAGTCATTTTTTAATAAAATTCCTACCCGAAGGACAAGCCATAACTTCAACATAGTGATACTGTGATTTGCCTCTTTTTAACTTTTGTACTAAATTTTGGATGTTTCTAAATCCGTTAGCAATAGCAAACCTCAACACAACTATGCCATTTTCTTCCAAAATAGCTTCTCTAAAATCTGGATTCCTAAAAATTGTATACAGTGTTGAAATATACAATTACACATAATAATCACACATCAGTCAACTTTTCCACAAACAAAAGCAATAATTATAGTATATTTTACGCATTTTGTGTTATATTCAACAAATTACCTCAAACATTTGTATTCTAAATTATCACAGTCTTTTCCAAACAATTCTTTTGCAGCATATTTAAAAATGTGATCAGCATATCCTCCTGATCCAGATCCTATATGTTTTACGAGTGATGGGACAATATTCTTCTCACCGGGTAGCCAAGGCTGGGAAAATTTATCATTTTCCAATTCTTTCAGGGAGAAGTTTTCTTTGGACAGCATTTGTTCTAATTCAACTGAAACATATTTTTCATAAAACAGACTAATGCATAATATTGAGTAATTAAAAATTATAAGTGAGTCAATATTTGATTTACAATGCTTACTTGCAGTAATAACACAATCCACATCTCTGCACTGTTTTGCTTGTGAGAAGAAATCTTCTCTGGATGCTTCCAATTTTTTATCATAACAGGGCATTACAGTAACGTGATATATATTATTTCCTAAATTTTGACAAGCCCATTCTTTTATTAAGGAGCCCATAATCTGTTGTGGGGATTTTGTTGTTGATATATATGGTAAAATGTAGCTACCATGTGTTTTTTCAGCATAACAAACCCAACCTAAAAAATGAGAAATGTTTTTTTGTCATGGAAGCTGGTTTGATTCTATCCTAAAGGATATGATGCACATTGTTATGCAACTGGTGTGCTTCCAGCTTTAATGTCAATATTGTTTGAATATAGTTATTTATTTACCTGGGCAGCTTGATGCTAGCATTGGTAAAACATTTTTTATGCCATCATTCTCGATCATCCTATACTTTTTTATAAATTCTCTTTGTGCTTCGATAATCGCAAAATCGTCGGCAATTGTCATATCTACAACAATATCTGCTCCTAATTGTTTAAAATACTTGCATAATTTTGCAGCACAATCATTTGGGGATAAATTGTAGCGTATTGCAAGAGACAATATTGGTTGAATAGACAAGCTTACAACAATAACTTTGTAATCCTCACCATTCTGAAAAGATACATGTAATAAATGGGACAACAGTTATTTTGTAAGATTTACCAATTTCAATAGTTTGTTTTCTTCAAATACTTTCAACAATTCTTCTTGGCTTTGTTGTGTAACCAAAACACTTTCTGCAGAGGTAATACAACCAGAACATGCTAAGCAATCAGACAATGTTATTTCCACCTTTTGTAATTTCTGCGAGCTCCCATCCTGTAAAAAGAATCTTAATTAAAGCATCATGTTACATGTTATAATCATAGTAAATATACTTCTTCAATTTGAAAATATCCATCCTCTTGTATTTTTATTTTGGATCCCGTGTTACTGTTCACGTTCTTGTCAATTTTAACTGGTTTAATGCATTCCTACAAATAAAACATCAAGATTGATAAACTGATGGTTTAGATAAAAATTTGATAATACCTGAGAAGGTGTTATAAAGTCATCTAAATCGGTTAATTGTAAAGCTCCGCTAAATCTAGACATCGCGATATATAGTTAAATAAGTCTAAGAAACGTAAGAAACTGAACAGAATATTTTAATTCTAAATATTTTGTAAACATAATTTCCTCATAACCCCTAAAATTTCTTCTGTTATTAGACCACAGATAACATCAGTAGACCACACTGTGGAGTGAGGAGCACATATCATAGATAACCTATTTAGTGTGAGAATAAATTGCTTTGTGGCCTGATCATGGCCACCTAGAACCTAGAACACAAAGAATAACGAAGTTTTGGATAGATATCATAGTAAGCTTCCTTACAAGATATTTGCAGCATGATTGATCTAATTTAATATTATTCTATGATTGCTTGTTTTCCTTTTTATGACCTGTACTGCACCTATCTAATTTATTTCCAATGCCCTTTTTAAATTCTCCATCAATGGGATAAAACTTGCTTTTTAACTTGGGATGGCAACATTGCCAACATAATGAATCGCTAGTATCGCTGGACCACCGAATACTAATCTTAGTAATCTTCGTAGATTAGTATTCGGTGCAGCATACATTGCACCGAGAACCGAGTTCTTTTGTTATAAGGTTTAAAATGGAGGAAATCTAAATGGGCACTTTAAAAAGCTGAAACTAGAAGACCAAGTTGAATATAGGTTCTGTGGAATGGAAGAAGAAACCATTGAGGAATAATATATAAGAAATCTCCATTCACATACTTGTGGATTCAGGATTGTACAGCAATACAGAATCCTAGGCACAGCACCTAGGAGACTACTGGATAGTAGGCAGTTATCTAAACTGAAGCTTCTGGATATTCTAAAATTCCATTGGGAAATAGGTGTAAAGTAACTATGAATGCCCGAGACTTTCCTCAGGAACTAAGTTGAAGAGAGGGGCACAATAGATCTTTAAGTCTCCCTTTATGTCACCCCATTGAAATAAGACACACAAAAGTATTCTTTGCCCCAGTCATTTTTGGGTGAATAGATAAAATATAACTAAAGTTTTATGCCTTTTATTGAAAATTTAACCATACATTGATGTAGGTACATGTGCTTAACCTACTGGGAGCGTCTGCCAACCAACTTAGCGCCTTTCTTGGCTGAACTGACATATTCGCCAACAATAAAAACTGTAAAATTTCATGGTTGTTCAGCAAAAAACCAATAACGAAAATCTCAATAGTATTGTGTCTCATTTAAATTGTTTGTGACTGTGTGGAAATATAAATGTTTTCCCAACAGATTTTTAAATGAAATGAAGTTTAATTGAAATGTCATATTTAAATGATTTTTTTTCCATGGTGATTAGGCAAATGTACATATTTACTGAAAGGAATATTATTTAAATTGTTATTATAATAATTTTTCTATTGCGTCACACAAATGTGTTTCAAACTGTCTTTGCCAAGAAAAATATTTCAAGCAAAAATCGCACTTAAATGGCTTTTGTTCAGTGTGTAGCTTAGCAGCATGTTTCTGCAAATAACGTTCCTGTGAAAATGATTTTGAGCAAACGTCACAACTAAACGATTTTTTCTTTTGGTGACAAAGCAAATGTTTATTTAAATCACAAATTTGCAGAAATGCTTTCAAGCAAATGTCACACTTAAATGGTTTTTCACCAGTGTGCCGCCTTAAATGTACACTTAAATAACTTTTATGTGAAAATGCCTTCAAACACATAAAACAGTTAAATGGTTTTTCACCGGTGTGACTCCTACTATGTCTTTTTAAATGATATTGTAGAGAAAATGATTTTAAACAAACCACACATTTGAATGGTTTCTCTACAGTGTGACAAGGCATGTGTATGTTTAAATCGCTTTTTTGGAAAAACGTTTTTGAACAAACGTCACACTTGAATGGTTCTTCACCAGTGTGACGACACAAACAATTGTCTAATTCACCAGTTAGATGACATTTTTGTGAGAATGATTTTGAACAGATCTCACAACTAAATTGCCTTGTATCATTTGAGTTGTAAATTATTTTGGAACTTGGCTGGATATTATCAATAATATTTAACTGAACACAATTTTTGTTTTCCTGTAATTTTAATTCCAGTCTATCTTCCACTATTTCAATTTCATTATCAGCATCAGTTTTAAATGTGGAGTTTTCAATATCTCTTGTTTTCAATTGTGTTTTACCTAATTTCTTTTGCTTTATAAAATGTTGTGTTGAAAAGTGAAAAAAATATTCATCTTTCTTCGTATATGCATTCCCACAAACAGTACAGACAATAATCCTAGTGAAAAGATCCTGGCCTTTCATAATTGTCCCTGTAAATAAAGATTATATTGGATATCAAATTTCAGATTTGTTGATGAACTAAAGCAAATGTATTGATACTATAACATTTATCAAGGTAGCCCACAGGTTGTGAGAAGTCAGATCAGTTTATGATCTGTGCTAAGAATTATCAATATTTTCCTTGAATTTGCTCAATATATGAAAATCTTTTTGACCAATTAGTTGAATAAAGCCATTTACAATGTCACAAAAATAGTCATAAACAAAAAAACATATTGTAGTAATTAAGTTTTACTTACTTTGTAATTTATCTCGTCTTCTCCTTTTACCCTGTGAATGTTTCAATTTGCTTCCAACTTTATGTAGATTAATGTTATCATAAATGTTACTTTCCTTTTCATCCAAAGATGTATATTCTTCGAATTTTATAGCAGTACTTAACTCTGTTTGTAGCTCTTGTTTTATAATACTTGCACTATTCAAACTATTAACTGAATAATCTCCAACAGTTAGGGTATGCACTTCTTCACCTACTTCTTTCTTAACTTCAATTTTATTCCAATAAACAGAAGTGTTTTCCATTTCAGTGTTTTCTATTTTAAAAACATTTTCTTCCATTATAATTTACCAAAAAATTCTTGTCTGGCAAATACAATTATTAGAAAAATATATTTTATATTTTTGACAGAAATAATATTATCAATTTTTAGTATAAAGTCTAGTGGAGTCTAGTTTAGTCCCTAGCAGGGTTGCCAGGTCAATTTTTACTCTATCAGTGGATACTTGTCAAAAATTCAGTAGATTTCAGTAGATTCATTTTATCATGGCCATGATCTATGCATATGCATTATATTATATTTCTCTATGGTTACAATCATAGAGAAATATAATATTTTATTTTGTCTATGGTTACGATATCACATGTCTATCAAATTTTTAGGTTATAGAATTTAAGAATTTACATAAAAACAAGATATTTTCGGTATAACAGTTATAAAAATTATACACATAATTTTGTTTCATGAAAATGGAAAACTACGAGCAAAAGCTGAAAGAATTTGCCAAAGAATTACATTCTATTAACGCAATAAAATTTGGGGAATATAAGACTAAAATAGGACTAATGACACCGGTTTATTGCGATTTAAGAGTTATAGTGAGCTACCCACAACTAATGGTACGGTACAATTAATATTAAAGATTTAAATGATAAGCAGCATTAGGTAAAGTAATTATACAAAGTAAAAGTGGAGTTTTGGTAAGTTTCTCCACTTTATTTTCCAGTGTCTGAAATATTTAATTCATCAACAACTTAAGTAATTATACAATACAGACTGTAGACGAAATCTTCATGTCTTGGCATCAAAATATGTATATATATCACTAATCCCAGTTGCTGTTAATATACCATGAAATTTTCAAAATATTGTTTTTAGGTTAAGTTGGCAGATCTTTTAACCGAAAAAATCCAAAATATAAACGATTTTGATTTACTGTGTGGTGTTCCATATACTGCATTACCCATTGCAACTGCAATTTCAATAAAAACAAATGTACCAATGGTAATGCGTCGAAAAGAAGCAAAAGATTATGGTACAAAAAAACTTATTGAGGGCATTTTTCAACCTGGACAAAACTGTCTTATTATTGAAGATGTAGTAACTTCTGGAAGCTCAATTTTAGAAACTGTTAAAGATTTGAAAGGATCAGAATTAAAGTGTACAGATGCTTTAATTTTATTAAATAGGGAACAAGGGGGAGAAGAATTTTTGAAAAATAATGGTATAAAAATGCATGCTTTATTAGGGATGACTGAGCTTATGGAAATTTTATATGAAGCTGGATGTGTAGATAACAAAATTGTGTTGAAAGTAAAGGAATATTTGGCCACAACTAAAGTAGATAAAACTATTATGAATAAAATTGTTGAAAGTGAGTTTACACACTAAAAATTTGAATGTTTTTCTAAAATTTTCTTTTATAGACCGCTTACAATTATCTTTTAAGTCTCGTGCCCTAGCTGCTAAAAATCCAGTAGCCCAGAAATTATTCCAAATAATGGAACAGAAGCAAACTACTTTATGTGTAGCTGCCGATGTGTTGACATCAACAGAGCTGCTCAATTTAGCAGAACAAGTTGGACCAAACATTTGCGCCCTCAAAACCCATATAGATATTTTAGAAGATTTCCATCCTAACTTGATCACTCCGTTGCAAGAAATTTCTAAAAGGCATAATTTCATTTTGTTTGAAGATCGAAAATTTGCTGATATTGGAAAAACTGTTGAGTACCAATATAGCAAAGGTGAATAATAATAAGTGATTTAAAGCATGTTACATTTAGTATGATATATTCAAGTCGCTAATGAATTACTGGTAAATTATATCAAAAATTTCAGGAATCTACCAAATTTCAAAATGGGCTTCTCTGATCACAGTTCATTCGCTGATGGGCAAAGGTGTTCTAGATGCAATAGAGGGCAGTGATGGAATTGCTGAGAAAGGAGTATTTCTGTTAGCTGAAGCAAGTGCAGAGGGAAACCTAATTACCGATAGTTATGTTAAAGCAACATTAAAAATGGCTGAAGAGTATCCTAAATTGGTTACAGGTGTGTATTTATATTTTCAAGTGAAGAGATGATGTATGGAATAGTTATATGATGATTAAAAGTTTTAAAATTGATCCTCTAGCAAAGAATATATCTAGAAATTAAATTTGTTAAGGTATAAACCTCATAATTCGTTAATTCATTTCAGGAATCGTTTGCCAAAATCCTTTATTTTTGAACAGCCCCGGTTTGATTCAGCTTTGCCCCGGAGTTCAAATAGATAACAAAACAGATAATTTAGGACAAAACTATAACTCACCAGATACAGTGGTATTAGAAAAAGGTGCAGATATTGCAGTAGTTGGAAGAGGGATTACAAAAGTTGCAGATCCTGCCGTTGCCTCTGAGCATTACAGAAAATTATTATGGGAAGCATATGAAAAAAGAATTGAAAGTCAAAATTAAATTGAAGATCTACTAAAGAGGCTGAAGGTATGAAATATTTAATAGTGGTAAAATTACACAAAATTGACCTAAAATGACCCTCACTATTTAGTGTTATATTAACAATAATTTTGATTAATGATATTGTAAAATTCCAAATTTGTTTTTTTTTTGCAGAAATATGGACCTGTTACACTGGAATAATTAATAAGTACTGAGTACATTCCATATTGCGTATTTTTTATGAATAAATGTACACAAATTTATTATAAAAGATTTGAATATATTTTTTAAAATCTGTTGAAAAATACTTCGATCTTTTTTTTAACCTCCTAATTACTTAATTTTAATGAGTTAACAATATTTGTTACGTATACCGCATTTTTTACTGACTCTAATGAAAGGTTAATACCGCATGTAAACCAAGTTTTTCACTTAAGTACATGTTTATTATTAGAGATATATAAAGCAAATACATAGGAAGCTATTATTTTTACTACATACAAAAACAGTAAATGTATAAAAAAATAAAACGCAGTAGACACAATGTTTAAGTTGGTTTCAAAAAACTGATTGTCGAACTAAGAACTTAATTTTTGTCTACAAATGCACAAAAATATATATTGCGTAGTCCTATTTTCTTAGATTTGTACTCTATAAGTTTGCAAAAACTAATATAAAAAATATTTTCATATTAACATTAAAATGCTCATAAAAGGGAAATCTAATAAAACAGTGAAAAGTTGATAAATTATTTCTTTTTCATTGAAAGATGACTTTTCAAACACTGATTTTTTTATTATAAGCAAAATAATAATTGTAATATTCATTATATCCGCAAACTTGTTTTTTTTATCTATCATAAATATTCGGCTTCACATGAATATAAAGTATACAAATTCTAAAAAGTTTACACTCTAAACATGTGTTTCATTGCTTATAAATATCTTATTATTACTTTTCAATGATTAATACTTTTTGTTCTTAGCATTAAAAAATTACGATATAGAAAAAATATAAAACAAACTTGTTAAAAACATACCAAAAATGTTTTCTTTTAGATACTTCTCTGTCCATGAATAAATATTTGATTGGGATTTTCTTAAGAGCACTTCTTGAGTGTATTTAACTAATAAAAAGTCCATTAAGGGATCAAGTAATCAGCAGCTAATTGTATAACAGGTTAAAACTGGAAGAAAATTAATGTTTTTCAGTGAATTATTATTCCACATGTTATGAGGAATACTTTCATTCAACCCTCTTACAAGGAGTAGGCCACTTTACACTTTTTATTTCAGTTTCATTTGAAGTAATTAGGATTTCAGGCTCAGTGAAATAATAACACACTGGGTATTAGATCTGTCAAGACAAAAAATAAAATAATAAAACTCGTGCAAAACTTGTTCAACTTGGGATACTTCCAACCAGTTTGGCATGTATCTAAAGAAATCTGTGATAAAATTGACACTTATTTGTGCTTAAAAACAAATTCCAAACTGGATACTCATCAATTTTGACAGAGAGAGTACCTATTACTGGAATGAAACTAGATATTAAATTCAATGTGGGATGGTTTAGAATTTTTGGTTAAAATTATTCGTATTTCACATTTAGATAGAATGGAACACATTTAGTGTGGGTATCACTGGAATAAAACTATTTAAACTAAAAGAACGATTTTGAAGTACATTCCATATACTTTTTATTTACAGTATTAAAAATTATTGATGGTAAATGGTAGCAAAATAATTTACAAGCCTAATTTTCAAATGATTTGAATCAATTTTTTGATAAACAAAACCTTATATTTGTTTAGAAACTAAAAATAATTCAATTTCATATAGTCTCTATGCATCAGTCCATAAAACACATGTAAGTTTCTTAGTGTTTTTCAGAATACTACCATTATAAGATTTGGGTTGTAAAATTGTAGAGAAATCTTTACACTTGCCAAGTGCATGACCTAGTAGCACAGAGTACACCATCTAACAAGAGACGAAAGCTTTGTCGGTTTCTTTGAAGTCGGACTTACACGATATTGAGCGGAAATACGTCGAGGTATTGAAACATAAACTACTTGATACACTGAGAAAAGTAACACGGGTATTCATTCGAAGTAAAAACATAACTAGACTAAGAAAAATAGTAGTGTTGATATTGATAAACATCCCTCCCAATTGAGACTAGAATATTTTTTCAACTACTAACATGAGATCACCTTTCAATATTCCTCTAATGTGTCTAATAATGAGAAGTAGCTCATTTTTAACCTAACCTTAAAATGGTAATGAACGGAAGTGACGACTTGACATTGACAGATAAACTAATTAATTCACGCATGTGCACACAAATTTGCGATCACGATAACTACTCTCTTTCGCCTCTTGTTAGATGGTGTACTCTGTGGTAATAGATACACTTTAAGTACTTAATGTCTAGTTTCATTAAAAATACACTGATTATACATTTTGACATAAAGTTTCAAGAAAATTGACAGATTGGATTGGAATAAACTACATTTACAAAAAAAAATAAACAACAAAAAGTGTATAAGTTATATACGGGGTGTTTTCAAATGACACTTACAACGTTTGCATGTAGATACCTCTCGTAAAATTGGACAAAATGATATAAGAATTAAGGGGTCCAGCACATTTACGAAATACAGGGTGTTAAAGTTTAAAAAAATTAAATGTTTGAACTCGATAACTTTGGAATGGATGAATAGAATTATTTGACATTAGGCAGGTTGTTTTTAAATGTAAAAGGGCATATTTTGATGTAACAGGAACTAATTTATGAAACAGCAATGCATCTAAAACATTCGGAGAAGATTGTTGAAAATATTTGTCCAAACGTTGCAAGTGTCATTGGAAAACACCCTGTATAAATATAACTAAACCAATAGAAATATTACATATTGCATTAGATGTACAAAAATTATGGACTTTCCAATAGCAAAAAGTTGAAAAAGAAAAGATTGAAGTGAAAACAACATGCCAATATATTCTTTCAAATTTAGGTAACAAAATTATAAAAAATGATAACTTGTAATTTTAATTTCAGTTACACAAAATGACCCAGCAACCTGTCACTTTTCTTAACACACCTAAAGTTTCAATAATAAATAAATCAACAAATAAATATACTCACAACTAACACAACTGTTTTGTACTATCATATATAAAGCAAATGTTTTTATTTGTACCATACCACCATACATATTGTAAAATAAAAACGCACAGAGTAAGTTATTTTGTTTTTAAATTTATCACATTATCGAGTAAAATGAGGTAGCCTCAAAAATGACTAGGATGTCATAAAATGTACATTTTTAAACTCTGCTTTTTATAATTCTAGTACTCATATGGCATACTTAAAGAAAAAACAATAAAATACAGTTGATTTAAAGTTAATGTCAACTAGATTCAATCTTGTATGAAATATTTAATATACGGGGAGTGTCTCATGATGTTTTGAACAAGTATCTTGAATATAAATTATTAAATTTGGTAAATTTAGGAGTATTGTGAAAAAACTAATACATTTTTTCATTCCAACTGTCCTAATCACTGACACTGTATTCTAATTAACATTATCTTTAACCCAAATGCACTTTTACTGAGTGTCAACACATTAAAGAAATAATTAGTTAACGTAAATGATAGACTAAGGACCAGCTTGACAAAATACTATTAAAGCAGCTGACAGTGGGATATATGGCATCATTCCAAGATATTTTATTCAGACTTGGATGATTCAAAACCAAAACCTACAGCAGGTAGTCGTTAATTGTTGATTTTTTGAAAATTAGTGAAAAACATTTCCAAAAACATATTTCACTTGCATTTCGTGTACATTTTTTGCAGTTCTATGCTCATGACAACCAACAAAGTTGAGAAGGAAGTGTGGAGCAAGGTCAGCGTTGGGCTACACAGGCTTGAGCATGTGGAGATGGAGGTGCTGAGGAAGATGAACGCGTGGGTGGATAGTGATAGGGAAAAGGAGGTCAGGAATGAGGCGGTAATCCTGAAGGATATTGAGGAAGTCAATCAGGAGGGGATAGAAAGGATTAAGAAGGGTTTGAGGGAAATGGAAGGAAAGTGGGTGGATAGACTTAGAGTCTCAAGGAACAGGGAGGTGGTTATAGGCAAAGAAAGGGGTTGAGGTCAGAGGAATTCTGGGGATGTGGAAAGGGTATCAGGAGCTAGGGCGGTGGAAGCGGGAAGGAGAACAAAAACCATTAAGATGGTGGGGATAGACCCGTGGATTGAAATTGAAGTGATGACAGTGGTGAGGGAGAGGAACGGGTTGAAAATGGAGGTGGTGAGGGTGGAATGGGAGAAAGCGGAAGCCTTACTGGGAAAACGGGAGATTAAGTGGGACTGGAATAAGATCAATATTATAGAGGGGAAAGAGGAGGACAGATGCTTTGGATGTGGAGCGAAGGGCCACCAGGTAGCGGTGTAATGCCAAGAGAGTGGTGAATATAAGGGAATGCTGGCTATGTAAGAGCGTGGAGCACATGGCCAAAGACTGTCGGCAGGCATTCCTTTGTAGGGTATGTGGGGGAAAGAGGACACAAGTCAGGGGAGACAGAATGTAGTAGGGGAAGGAAGGGAGTGGATGAAGACTAAGAGGGAAAACATGGGAGATACCCTCTGGACCACTTAGAGGGGACGAGTCTGGGCAAATAGGAGGAAGGAGAAAGCAGTCCGCGGGAAGAAAAATGTAGAGGATGGATGGAGGGTGTTACAGATTAATCTAGTGAAAAGAGAAGGCATATGAGAGGTAGGAGAAGATGACGGAGTGGATGACGGAGAGTGTGTGAGGGACCGCCGCTCGCCTTGAAGTATGCTAGGGTAGTGATTCCGAGGCAGGAGTAACGGCGAGCTTGAGGTGGGTTTGGTTGGTAGGCATTCCCCTGGGGATGAGTCCAACACTGTCTGGGTACTGGTTAGGACCCATTCGAACATGAGCTTCCCATTTCAGCCCGAAAAAAAAAGTTGAGGAAATTATTCAGGGTAGCAAGAAAATTTGGCACCAAGTCTTATTCTTTGAAAATAATAAACATATAATGATCAAATTTTAGGGTTATGAACAGTATAGTATTCTTCGTTTTTGAGAGGAACTGCCAAAAAAACGGAGAATACAATACTGTTCATAATCCTAAAATTTGATAATTTTATGTTAATTCTCTCCAAAGAAAAAGACTTGGTGCCAGACTTTCTCGCTGCCCTTTATATAAATACCCACTGTCAATAATTTAACATTCTTATGAAAATCATATTAACCTCTTCACTATTTATACATACTTAAAATTGACACTCAATACATACACACAAAAAAAACGTCGAAATTTTGAATTTCTTTTTGATTTTGTTTCCTGCAACTATCTATATTCTAATAATTTTTAATTTAAAGTAGATCAAATCTACGTTATAGCATATTTTTTATAAATAAAAATATCACAGCCAAATATTACCACGCCAATTATTTGTAATTTTATCTTTTCTCCATCACATTTAGTACTAGAATTTTCGTATGTTTTTTTGTTTGTAAAATGCTTATGGAAGAATACAAGAGGAAATAGTCATATTATTGGAAGCAATTGGAGCAGGCACTTGAAGATGTAGTGCCTGAGACGTTGTACCTAAAAAATTATCATTCAGAACATTAATTATGAAATATTTTACAGAAATTTTGTTCTAACCTAGAAGAGATACTAGTTTACTTACTTTGTTGTGAGAGTTCAGCTTTGACTCTTCTAGCAATATGCGACCTAGTATGTTTTCTTAAATGATCTTTCCTGTAAAATCCCTTACCACATTCCGGACACATGTGTCTTTTTTCACCAGAATGTATAACAAAATGTAACGTTAACTGTTCCTTTCTCTTGAATGCTTTGAGACATACAGTACATACATATGGTCTTTCGGGATTGTGTGACTGTTTATGTCTGGTTAAATGATCTTTTCTTTTCAAACCAGCACCACAAATGTCACAAACGAATCGGCGTTCTAATGTATGGCCTACTAAATGCTGTTCGAGAAGCTCTTTTTCTGGATAGGCCATGTGACACTCTGGACAACAGTATAACGTTGAACCGTCTAAGGCTGTCGTCAGACGAATTTCACCTAAAAATGAAGATTACATCATAAACACTATCTGTTCATTTTGATTTGTAGAACTTTAGTTCTTTACGTTAGGTTGGAGCGAAGCGACAGGGGGTAATTCGCAAAAGATCTGACCGTAACGTTACGTTACGTTGCTGCATTATGTGCCTTGAGCCTCTCTCTCTCTCTCGTTTACGAAGCAGCGATTCGAACCCGGGTTGCCTGCGTGGCAGGCGAGCATTCTACCACTGAACAACCGATGCTACATTAAAATTCTATGCAAAGCTGATATTTCGCAGTGCTGGTGATATACTTGAATTTATTCGGATAAATTTTACTATTATTTCCATAATTTTTCGCAAGATTGATCTTTTTTAGAACTTAATTTCTTTACGTTAGGTTGGAGCGACCGAGGGTTGCGGCGCAAAAGATCTGACCGTTACGTTGCTGCGTTATGTGCCTGCGTTATGTGTTTACGAAGCAGCGATTCATAGGCTAGAGATAACTGTAATGCCGCCATATTATATCGATGTCTCGGGTTTAAATTTTACACAAAGGTTGATAATATAATAGTATAATAATCGATTGTTGATAATCGATTAGGAGATATACCTTACAGTTACGCACGTCCGTTTTAAATGAAAAAAAATGCTGGAAAGATTTTAAATTAATCGATAGATTGAAGAAAAAAACCGAGGACAGAATTTTGTAACGAAATAATTCATCTACTACTCTACAACTACAACTTAATGATAATCGATTGTTAATCGATCAATAATAATCGATTATAGAATGATTAATAATGATCGATCGAAAATAATCGATTATTAATCAATTGATAATAATCGATTGTTGATCGATTGGAAACAATCAACTTTCAATCGATTGGAAATATTCGAATATTCATCGATTATATACAATCGGTTATTAATCGATTGTTGATGAAGGATTTATGATAATCGATTATTAATCGATTGTTGATAATGGACTATTTAATATATTGTTGATAATCGAATATTTAATCTATTGTTGATAATCGATTGTTGATCGATTAGAAATAATCGATTATATATGGATTGTTAAATGAAGTTTCATCCAGAGTAAAATAAATTCTTATATTAATACATGTGTATTTATTAATTGATTCAAAAAATTTGATTATTGCTCAAAAGGAACTAAAGTTCTTACCGTGTGTCCCGTGACATGCTCAATTTTTTTCCCAAAATTGGACATACCTATGTTTAAAAAATCGTCATTTCCCGAATAAATTTAGCTATAAATAATTCTAAATACCTGGCTTGGGTCTAGGCTTCCGCTCCTTCTCAGGTTTTTTCTTCTTCTTTTTAGGTTGTGGAGAATTCTGAATTTGTGCGGTATTGATAGTACTTAAAGAGTTTAAACTATTAGTGGTCAAATTACCAAAAGTTGATGTATTCAAATTAAGATTAATGCTATTGTTTTGTAATAAATTAGCATCTCCATTTTGAATATTTAACTGTTGAATATTTTCTTTTTTCAAACTCTCCGTAGAATATTTTAAAAAATGGTGGATACTTAAAGGCAATGTAGATGTTGGCAGATGTGATAAATAATTGGCAACCGTAGCAGTCGGAGATGACAGTGATTGCCAAGCTGAAGAGAGCGTGGAAGAATTCGTCTGGTTTTGATTTTGATTGTTTGATTGGCTGATTTGAGATTGAGGTTGCTGTATGACTCTTTGTTGATTTTGGGTTGGTTGGGATCTTGCTTCCAATTGCTTAGGCTATAACAAGACAATTCATCTAAAACATGTCAACTTTTAACTAGTTTAAAGAGGAAAAATATACCTTATCTTTATGTTTCTCTTGTTGTTGGCTTTGTTGTAGCATAACTGCACACAATTCTTGTGCCAGCTCTTGTGGCTCAAAAGTCTGTCTTTTTTCTTGTCCATTGATAGATGTTTGTGTATATATTGTCTGGTTGAGATAGTTATTTTGAAATTTACTGGCATTTACAGTATTTAGCATCTGCTGTGGATTAGCATGATGATGTTGAGTGAAGGTTGGTATTCCATTGGCAGTATATCTTTGGTTAGTTTCTGGTGGAGGACACAAAGATGTAGAAGCATTTCCTTGAGTAAATTTGGCTGCAAATTGATGTATAGTTGGTAGTGCAGTAGCAAAATGGCCTCCAAATGACGGGAAGTTCATATTGTGTCTGCAATAGAAACATTTTTACCATAAATACAAGAATTTTTATTTAAGGTCTATGTGGCAATTATTTTGAAGAATTAAAATGTAATCTTTGCCTACTCAACTTTTAATTGATGTTGATTAATAACAGTATTACTAAAATACTATAATTATATTCAAGGCATGTTTCAAATATGAATAACTAAGATACATAACTCTCTTGGTAATAATCAAAATAAATAATGTTTAATTCATAAAAATGATCTAATTTGACAAATCTAATTGTAAAGCTATATTTGATAATACCTTAAAATAACTCATCCATTTTTTCACTGTACTGGCTGTTGAGGAAGTAGTATAATAGTACCATGTCTTTGAAATATGCATTCAAATATTTGTTTATTAAAGGATCTACAGTACATATAGATTTAAAAATTATATCAGTACTATGATTATTGAGTCTGTCTGGCTATTTGTAACTGATTTATTTAAGAAATATCTAAAGATCAGTGTAAACATGCTATTTGTGTGTATTACATGTATTTAATTCGAATAATAAAAAACTATCTTACCATCATATAAAATTAAATTTTTCATATAATTGTATTTTATATTGGATTATCTTCATTCAGTTCAGATAAAAAACTCTCCACCCCTTTCTTTAACCCTTTTAATATTCACCCTAATATCGAATTGTTAGGGGAATAGCGTGGGAAGGGGCTCATAAGCCATCGAGGGATGAACATATTCGTGTTTAAAGATTTGAACTGTGGCGCGAAATCATAGTATTTGGTAATGTTTTAATAAACACCTAGGGAAATCATTGGGGATCGTATTCAAATTAATCTCTAGAAATCTTTCCAAGAAATGTTATTGGGATTTTTATAAAAAAATTTCAATTTCAAAAACCAAACGATAAACATTGGCTTGAACCACAGAGCTTGAACAGAAAATCAAACGCAACGAGTAGGTTATTAAGTTGGTAGTACAGTAACTCCATATTTCAGTTAATTGATATTGGCATTGGCAGCAATGTTACTGAATAAAAAAAATGTTTTTATGCTTGTGCTCAACGATGTCAGCTTTTGAGAAAATAATTTTTTTTGAATTAATGTAATTTTATTAAAGTTTCTGTTAGTTAAGTGACTTGAGTGGTGACTAAGTGCTTCAAAGTTTTTCTCTAATACATATACTTGAGCACCCTGTTAACATTACTGTGATCGGCTAACCTCTGTAACATTTGAAATGGCGCTTAAAGTGTGGATTGTTGAAGTATTTTCCGTAAACGATAGCAACCAAACAATACCAAAATATAATAGGAAGGTAAAATTGAGAGCAGAATATGATCCTCAGGGCATAAGTATAAAACTTTTTGAACTTGATGAATCGACTCAGCTGTTGGAATTTCCAGTAGACTCTGAAACAGATTGCTGTAAACTTGGTTCATCATCTTATTTATTTTCTATCGACAATGAAAGTATTTTAATTAAATTTAGCAATAGAGAAGAAGCTAGGTACTTTACTATAGCAATAAAGAAGATTAAGTCAGGTAAAGATGCCTCCATATTTTCTGTTAGAACAGAAGATTCTTCAGCAGCACAGTACTTCCAGTTTTATGGGTATCTTTCTCAACAACAGAACATGCTTCAAGATTTTGTGAGGACTTACACTTATCAAAGAGCAATATTATGTAACTTAGAAGATTTTAAAGATAAAGTAGTTTTAGATGTAGGTGCTGGTTCGGGTATTTTATCCTTTTTTGCAGCACAGGCTGGAGCTAAGCGTGTATATGCTGTGGAGGCTTCTACTATGGCCCATTATGCACAAAAATTAGTGGAAGCCAACAACTTGACTGGTTGTATAAAAGTTATACCAGGAAAAATTGAAGAAATTGACTTACTTGAAAAGGTAGATGTTATTATATCAGAACCTATGGGATACATGCTCTACAATGAACGAATGCTAGAATCTTATTTAAATGCCAAAAAATGGTTAGTTCCAGGAGGTAAAATGTACCCCTCAAGGGGAGATTTGCACATTGTCCCTTTTACAGATGATGCTCTTTATATGGAACAATATAGCAAAGCTAATTTTTGGTTTCAAACATGTTTTCATGGTGTCAATTTGTCAGCTTTACAAAACTGTGCTGTTAAGGAATATTTTAGGCAGCCCATTGTTGATACATTTGATATTAGGTAAGTTGAAACATTATAAAATCATTGTTGAGTATGATGATTTTACAACTTTTTTAATATTCATTCAATTTCAATGAAACCTTGTTGCTGGTTATACTAAAATTATTTTTTTGTTTCAGAATCTGTATGAGCAAGTCTATTAGACATGTTGTAGATTTCTTAGAAACAGATGAGACTGATCTTCACACAATCGACATACCCTTAGAATTTCACATTTTAGAATCAGGCACGTGCCATGGCCTTGCGTTTTGGTTTGATGTTGCTTTTGGTGGTTCACAACAAACAATATGGTTGAGTACAGCTCCTACAGAACCCCTAACACATTGGTATCAGGTTAGGTGTTTATTAGAACAGCCCCTTCTGCTCAAACAAGGCCAAGTACTAACTGGTAGAGTAGTACTTGTGGCAAATAAAAGGCAAAGTTATGATGTTACTATTGAATTAACAGTCGAAGGTACAATGCAGACTTCCCAGAATACTTTGGATTTGAAGAACCCATATTTCAGGTATACGGGAGCACCTGTTCAACCACCTCCAGGTGAGAAAAAATATTTTTATAATAATCAAGAATAATTCATTTAAACTGTAGCGGAGAGATAATTTTTTATTTTCACATTGAAATTATAACTTGGTCATGTAAATTGTAATTGAGACTTTAATTCCTTGTTTAAAAGTTGGTAAAATGTTTTAGGAGTATCAAATGTTTCTCCAAGTGAAAGTTACTGGAGCCAACTGGATGCCCAAGGTGTGAGGAATGCTGTAAATATGGTGAATGGAATGTCAGTAAATGGCTTAGGTGAAGTTTCTATGGATACAACGCAGACGTTATTAAATAATAATTTAATGGCAGCTAATAATCTTATTGCCTTGGTGGATTCGCAACATATGGGCGCGGGTAAGTGAAAGTATTGTATTTTGTGCAAGTTGGTACACAGAATTTTTTCCAAAAGTTGCATCATGATAAAAAGTTACCATATTAATGAGGAATTTTAATTATTATTTCATTAAAAAATAAGACAAGTTTTTTTTCTCTTACTTTTTGGGAATCAAACCACAATAATGTTTTTTATTTTTTATTTCGACGTTTCGGTAGCGTTCCAGCTACCGTTGTCAAGATTAACTAGTAATAAAATAATTTTTGGTCCCTATCTGACACAAAGAAAAAAATATGACAACTAGACAATCAATAATATTTTGAAGTTTAAGACTACAAAACTTTGTTGTCAAATTTTATTAAGGTCCATTCATAGTAGATCACACTTCTGGTAAAATGTGAAATAAAATATTCTATTTTATGACATTCTAACGATATGATAGTCTACTAGAAATGGAATCCAGTGAAGTGCACATTCCAGGAACGGTTTTTATTGGGATATCGCTTTTTTCTCCGCTTATTTTGGAAATGTTAACAAAATGCGTTTGTTGTTACTTTTTTGTGTATGATTATATTTGTTTTCAAAATATGTATAACTCAGTTTGGTGATTTTGTCTATTGAAGTGTGTATCGATTAACAACTATTCCAATGATAAATCATAAGAAAACCTGGATAAAAACTTATGATGCTATCCTGATAACGCAGGTAATTGATTATTGGAAATTTCTCTTTCTTACATTGGTAACCAAATTTGACTACATTTGGCTGAAATACTAGCTACACATTTATCTGCATTTAGTTGTATTAAAGCACTTTCTTTGATTTTTCGTCTTTTATTATTGGGCTCTTTCAATATTATTTTTGTCGAATCCCATTGAATTTTATGCCCCTCTTCCCAAACATGTTTACAAAGACCTAACTTAAAAAACTCCCTATCTTTGATATATTTGTTATGTTCACTTATTCGGACTTTCAATGTCATAAAATAGAATATTTTATTCACATTTTACCAGAGATGTAATCTACTATGAATGGACCTTAATAAAATTTGACAACAAAGTTTTGTAGTCTTAAACTTCAAAATATTATTGATTGTCTAGTTGTCATATTTTTTTGTTGTGTCAGATAGGGACCAAAAATTATTTTATTACTAGTTAATCTTGACAACAGTAGCTGGAACACTAACGAAACGTCGAAATAAAAAACATTATTGTGGTTTGATTCCCAAAAAATAATAAGTAATGCCACAAGGAACTTACAGAAGAAATTTATTTTTATATCTTCATTTAACATTTCATATTCTGAAGATAGTGTTATGTAATATGTTTTCAAAATAAATATATCATGTACTATGTCAGGAGAAAATCATACAAAACCTTTGTTTCTCTATAGATACGATTTCAAGCTCCTTTTGCACTTTACTCAACACTATTCTATCACTCGGTAGCATTCTTGAAGAGTTTTTCTTAAATTAACTTCCAAAAATCTGTTCCATGCTAGTATATGAGAAAAAGATCAATTTATTGTTGTATTGATGATCACCTGAGCTCTACATTGGTTGTTTTTTGTTTTCAGTGCATTTCACACTACCACTAGCTTAGGTAGATATCAATACCAAAGTAATTACATCATGGGAGAGAAACGACTCTGTGGCAGTAGTCAATATTGCTTTAGGCTAATGATAAGAGTGGTGTACCACTCAGTTACACTGGAAACAGAAGGAATCAACTTGAAAATTGCAACATTTTTAGGATATAATTAGAATTCACTGTTGTACTTAATAGACGTGTTGACATAATATTACTTATTCATCCTAATTTTCTTTTATTTCTTTTCCTTTTACCTGATAGATGTCGAAATGGTGGCTGTTTAACTCCTTGCTTGCTCATTTTTGCAATTCCATTCACACAAATTCTTTCACTTCTTCTTTTCCATGCTGGTTTTGTTTCCCTCATTATTTTTGATAATTTTTTTCTACATTATCATTGCATATGGTCTGTATGGCTGTTGGACTGTGTTGATATTTATCTACTAAAACACTATTATTAATGTTACATTATTTTTTTAAAGCAAAATACTATAATTAATCGAGTGTATTGTTTCAACTCTGTAGATGATTGTTTTCACAAAAAGTATGACAAATTTTCTGTTAACATGGTACATGGCTTTTAACATATTATGTAACTAGGTAATTCATTTTTAAATTGATCACTGGTTGCCAAAAGTCAGGGATTTTGACCAAAATGACTTGAAGGTAGAAATATTATAAATGGGGTTAATATAGCAAGACCTTAGTTATGAGTGAATACATTTTTCGAATGATTCAATGTTTTATGTAAATGTTATTTATTTTGTTTATTTAAATATGATGAATTCTTTTGGATTAAGACCTATCAGCGAAAGTTTATATGAGCATATTTATGTCTTCTTATAAATATTTAGTAATGATATACTAGTTTAATCAGTGTCAACAATATTAAAATACATTCAACGACCTATTGAATGTTTCTTATAATAGATTTAAATTTGTGTTCATCGAATAGAAGGGTTCAGTCTAAGGTCAGGGGTGCGTTCATAAACGAATGTACAAAGTAACACTTTACTCTGTAATGGAATTGGTTGACTTTGAAATGGAGCACAATGTAACCTGTGATTTATGAAAGCATTATGGTAACATAACTCAAATTTTAATCAAAGCTCCAAAACCAAAGTAGATTGGCAGCTGCATTAGGTGCAAAATATCATTTATTTGGTGATATTAACGACAAAGAAGAAATTTTAATAGTTTCTCTTGAAAAAAAAAATGCGCCACAACGAATAGAAAAGTATGTGGAGATAATATTGGTTAGGTTTCTTTCTTTTGAAAATTTTGTATTTGTACTTTCTTCTTTCTAGGTAACCGGTTACAAAAATTACGTCTTATTTCACATCTTTGAAGAGCGCAAGCTCGACAAAATATTACCACGCTCGATACCGCGGTCTAGAAATTGTACATTGGAAATGTCAAAGTATATTTATGAACGCTAGGGAAGGAGTCAAAGAGTAACAAAAATTTCATTTATGAACGATGGTTGTCAAAAAAGTGTGAGAAATGTGTACTCTGTAACGTTTTTGAACGCACTCCAGTGTGGCCAACAAAAAGTGTTTTTTTCTGACAAGAATGACAGTTAAGGTCTACCATTCAAAACATAAGATTTTTGCATGTTTTTTATCATTGCGAACATCTATATTGCTTTATTAAAATAATGAATACACTCCCGAAACGTATATCTTGAAATTTAAAATGACTTTTTAGCTGCATACTCCACATATTGGTGGCTAATAATTCTAGGAACTTTTGCCAAGTCAATATTTCATTTCTGTTATTCTGTCACTAGTTATGTCAGATGAGTTATATTTATTTTTGTTGATATTTGTTTAATTGTGTATGTCCATTTTTGTAGCATTTCTAGTTAGTTGTATCTCTATTCTTCTAATTATTATTTCCACTGACATCTGACATAACTAGTGACAGATAACAGAAATGAAATGGTGACATTCCAAGAGTTCCTAGAATTATTGGACACCGATATGTTGAGTATTCAGCTAAAAAGTCTTTTTAAATTTCAAGATTTACGCTTTGGGGGTGTATTCATTATTTCAATAAAGCAATATAGATGTTGGCAGTGATAAAAAACATGCAAAAATCTTATGTTTTGAATGATAGACCTTAACTGTCATTCTTGTCAGAAATAAACACTTTTTGTTGGCCACTCTGACCTTAGACTGAACTCCTCTATTTCGAATCACGAAAGAAAAGTGACAACCAAGTTTGAAGTTGAAAATGTGCACTTTCACGAAATAAATTTTGTAATTTGTAAATCAGTTGATGTATACATCAGGTGGAGTCAAATCAAACCAAGACCGATGTATGCACCCCACCTGTATCTTCTCTTCCTTTTTTCATATCATCCAAGGTACATTAATTTTCTCTCTAACGCTATTGGTCAGTTTTGATAGTACAACAAAATATAAGTATAAAACTAAAGACGTTCATAACTGTAGTATCATCATTTTCCCTTAAAAACAGATGGGGCCCAACCAAACATTCACCCAGGCTGTATTCCATCTACTGGTAGAGGCCGAGTGGCTGCTAGTCCGACATCTACGCATACCGCTCAACTTATTGGTGGCGCCATCTCTCCATCTCTATTCACATCACCGACGCATCAACAGCAACCGCTAGTCATGGCCAACTATCCGGTCAGCGCAAATTTGATGATAGGAGATTATGTCAAACCGTCTGGCGGTGTTGCAACGACTGCAGTCTATCGCCAGTAGTTTACGTAGCTTTTAATTTATTTTAGTTTAAGGCGTACAAAGAGTCTGTTTGTTAACCTGTGACAGAAAAATTAAGATGCTTTGATTACTTGCCATAATGTCAAAATTGATAAGTTATGACTATTCAGGGTTGGCAACAGTACTTATTGTATTCTTTCGCCAGTATTTTAAAATAATTAGGATCCGGAATCATTCGAACATTTTAATTTTTATTACAATTAACAGAACAATACTCATTAGTGAAAATTTACATTTCAAGATGTATATAGTCTTCTAGCTAGAAGATACAGTGTACTCCTTAAATATATATTTGGTTTTACAGTGGAATAGACAACAATGACAGCTAAACGGGTTTTTATGGAATTAAATTATTATCAGTTAATTATATGAAAGAACTGAACATAAAACATGTAATGAAGGAATTGAACATAAAACATGCAAAGAAAATATAATTTTATAGAATTACACAATTGTATATACAGGGTGTCCCACGAGGCTTTTGCCAGTATATATCTCGAAAGCTATTTGAACTACAAAATTGAAATTTGGCAGTTACAAACCGTTTTAAGCAATCAGCTACTTTGCTACAATGTCACATTTCGGTTCACGTGGTATCATTTTTAGAAATGCTAATGAGACAACCTGTATATTGTTACACTGCTCTAAAGGTCTCTCTTAAACTAATTCGGCGATACCTATTTTTTTTGTGTTAGGTTCTTAGAAATGACAAACTAATTTTTATAAAGATTTTTATTTAAAAAAAGGCTGAGAAACAAAAAACATATTATAGTAATAGCTATTATAGTTGTAGCAAAGTAGTTGATTGCTTAAAATGTGTAATACTACCTACGGTTTATAACTGCCAAATTTAAATATTGTAGTTCAAATAGTTTTCTATGCATCCAGTTAGCTGATAAAAATTTAGTTTCAACTATGTTATTTTTTATTTTGCACCGTTTCTTTTATTTATTTGCCTTCTACAGGGTTAGTCTTAACTATGAGGTATCTTAGATCTTGTAAAATAAAACGTTTTTGTTAAATAATTTATCAGACAAAGGTAAATGGTACTGTTACCTTTGTCTGATAAATTATTTAACAAAAACGTTGAACGGTGAACGGTGAATAGGCTAAATTTTTTTCCCCAACTAAAAAACCTAAACATCTGGTATTAGGTTATTAGGATTACTAAAATTATGCAACTTAAAGTGCTGATACGTCACTAGCTTAAATGTGAAGTTGCCGGTAGTCTTCCTTTGCTGTTCCATGTATTCTACCTTGAAGTTTTTAGAAAGGGAAAGATGAAAAGGTTTATTCCTCTTCATCAATAACTGCATAAAGTAAAAGTGGAATATAATTCATTAAAATTGAATAGTAGTCTTTACCAAGTAGATCTCCCATATCTAATAGTTCATAAAAATAAATTTATTAGTATCTTAAATACAACTTTTTTTGTTTATTTACATTTACTTACATGCTCATTATTTCAGACTTACCCTATAGATAAATATTTTAATATTGAGGTTAGGTTACTACTTCTGAAAAATTGCATCATTTAGACAGGTAGTTGATAAGCTATTTTGAAAAGAAAGTGATGTTATTTTTCACAAAGCCTAAAGTAATCAAAAACTAATCATTTATGTTGTTGCCACACTCAGTAAAATAGTTTACGCTTTAAAGAATTAGTTTTTTTACGTAGTACTAGATGATTTTCGAATAAGAAAATGTTTTAATTTTTTTGGTTTGTTTGATACTATTTATCGTCTATAATTGAATATTTGGTGGATATCGGAGAAGACTTTAATTATTATCTTATGAATAATGAAGAGGTACAACTAACCACACTACACTTGATAGTGATGATATGCTGACTCTTGAATGAAATATTTTAACAAACAAATAATTAGTCTTCTTCGAGATCTCTCCTATCTAATATATTGCAAATTATATTTTAGAATGGCTCAAAAAAGATCTGCTGATAGGTCGTTATTATGTTAAGATTTGTGATGATTACTTACTTAACGTTACCGGAGACATTGTAGATTTAAGGATCGTTTTATTATTTTTAATTTGATCTCATATTACATTACACACATTGAGTTATCCACTACCATTGCTTTGAATATTATTAGAACCGATTTACAGATACAATATTTTTAAGAAGTAATCATCCCATTTCTGTCGTGTGATTTGTTTTACCATATCTTATTTTTAACTGATTGTATTTTTTTTTTAATTGAATTTTGTTTATAATATACAATCATTAGGTTAAAGTGCTCAAGGTAATCAATGTAATAATACAGGATGATTCTTTATATTCTAGTAGGTATGTTTTATCAAAGAATCACCCTGTGTGTATTACGATTTATGGTGGTTGGTTCATAACTAGTTGCTGAAAAACAAAATACCAAAGTTACCTCGGAAAATATTTTTACTTTGCAAAAATGGTACTTCCTACAGTTTTTTAAAACACGAAAATTGTGTGTATACTTTAAGTATTAAGATTTCAAGATATTTAGGTCATAGGGCAACCCCTGGAATTTGAATAATTGGAGGAATTGTTGCTACATAACTCGCTTTGATAGTGATGTCGCCACCATCTTTTTGGAACGGATAACTGACGTTTATTTTCGGGTTTATAAGAGTAAATACAGGATTCATGATAATGGGCTCATTTACATATTTTTTTTATGTTACCATTAGGAAAAGCATCATTTTGAGGCTCTGTGCAAAAAATTAGACTTCAGCGAGACTACTAAGTCGCCTAAAAAAATTATAAACAATAAACAGCGCTCCTCTCCGAATTTCAGGCATGACGTCATCGCATATGAAATCTCTCGTTCAGAGAGCGGATACTGCGCCGATCGGTTTTCGGTTAGATGACTATTAAACTATTAAACTTTTGTATTTTAATTAAATATTCGCTAGTAGAAAAAATATTGTATGCAATTCGTGTGTAAAGACCTTTTTTTCGACTCATGTGATTGTGTGACAATATTCACATTCGTCAAAAAAAAAAGGCTACTTTACACACTAGTTACATAAATAACTATTATTTGATTCAAAGTCCGGATCAGCTCTAACAAATATCGCTTTTTTTACCAGTGAGGTGCATGTGCATTTGAATTTGATGTAAACATTTGAAACTAATATTACCTGCTTCATCAAAATAAGTTTTTCTTGTTCTTTTCAACATTGGTGATTTAATTTCCACTACACATTCATCATAAATAGCATTTGGAGAAGCTCCTTTAATTGGGCAGTCTGCAGATAAAAAAAATGCAATTTTTTACTGAGTAACCTATAGCGTAACTTTGTCCACCAGACCAGGGATAAAATAAAACATCTGGAATCACCCTATATATCATTTGAGAGAGCATGTATTTATGAAAATATTGACATACATTTTTAAACAGAATCATATTTTTATCCCTAGTCCTTTGTTTTACGACAGTTAAAAATGATTTAAAAATTCTAGTAAACGAGCCCATTGTAAAATGTAAACGTACCTATTCACTTATTTTTCCAAAATGCTCAATTCAGTTCAATAATGTATTTGAAAAAGTAAACTCCAAGTGGCGTATAAGCATATCTCGTCTTGAAATGTCACAAATCATAAAAAATTGTCATTTGTATACGTGTTATTGCTAGTAATTTTTAATAATTGTCTGATGCTCTGAGTTGTTACAAATATTCAACAACTTGGGCTTAATTAAGACAATATTATTACATCGGATCTTTACATATGTTACTTCTTTTACTTTCTTAAACTTCCTTTATTTTTGGTAACTTTAACTTTCACAATTCAATACAAATAACTCACTATCAAAACACAGAACTCAAACTTCTAATACTTGAAAAAATAACTAATATTAATTGTCCCGCCTTGTATACCAGTTGTCAACTTTTCTATGGCAGTTTTAGATGATTCCAGATGCATGTCTTCCTCTTTTTCATGATGGACTTTCACATATCCTTTTGGGGAAACCTCTATCTCCTTTTTAAACAAAAATGTATTAACAATCCTCCGTCAAAAATGTTGGATACAGCTCCTGATAATGACGTTTATATTTCGTATAATGTAGTATAGAAACGTAATCATTTAAAATATTCATTTTCTGATTTTTTGAATTTCAGTTATGCACTCTTCTACATTGGAGATGAACAACGGGTTTTAAGGTAAACTCCAAACGGAGTGGATCGCTTTTTATTGAATATTCAAAACGTTAGAATGTTAAAACTTACCAACCACCTATTATGATAACGTTTCTAAAATTTGAATTTTTTTTTCGAAGCATCGATAACAACCTTTTGAATTACAAACCAGTGATGTAATTATTTTTTTGACGACTATTTTTATTTATTGTACATATACTGCGATTTATTTTTTAGGTAGTTTTAAGGCAATCTTATTAGTTTGAGACAAAACGGATTTATACAAAGTTATTAGACAAAATGTATAATTTTTTTTGAAATTTTGTAATTTATGTTTCAGTAATTAACCTTTTTCAAGTAGACTCCGTTTCACATCAAAAGAACCCGCTAGAAGTCTAGAAGTTGCAGTCGTATACGCGAAGAAGCTGCACATAACAATATCTATCATAACAAAGCCTAAAGGTTTGTTCTCACAGAAAATCTCTGACAAGTAATAGACAGTTTTCAAACTAATCAAACCAATCAGAAATCTGTGTGAGAACGCTCTATCCGGATTGTCAAAGACTGTCTGTGATGCTTGTGAGAACAAACCTTGAGACTACTAGTGGGTTCTTCTTATGTGAAACGGAATCTATGTCATTATGACATTATGGCGCATTTCTGTCACCGGACAACCTTGACATATAACCTAACAATTGCTTTTTTACTCTTTTAAATTATCAAAGTATTCAACTAATACATACTAGTACACGAATTTACCAAAACCAATCAACTTTTGTTTTCGATTTATAATAAAATCAGATGTGGCCGTTTGCACCAACAGAAACATAAGCTTAGAATAGCTATGGCGAGTTTAAAATTTAAGGGTCGCTTAGTTAAAGTTCAGTTGCACCATTGTTTTTACTCTGCTTCTTAGCTAAGTGTTTAATACATTTGTCAACCTCGCTATTTAAGCTGAGTTCTATTTATTTCTCTATGGTTTCTAGTGACTTCGTTTTTGTGGTTTGAAATATCGTATTAAAAGCTGTTAAAAGTCAATTCTTTGAAAATGAAAGGATTTTATTCTTGTTTTTCAAATAAGGAAATTGTTTACAATGGAAAACACAGTAAAAACTAAGAATATCAGATCGGCAAATTATACAGTTCAGGAAAAAGAATTGCTAATATCCTTAGCTGCAAAATACAAAGAGGTTACTCAAAAAATAAGAAAACTGATGGCCTGTCTGGGCTTACAAATTTTCCGGATGTTCTAAAGAATCTTCTAGCATTTCTACGAGTTGTAAAACAGTTGGCTTGGTCAAGCGAAACCTTTGAAATTTCATCCAATTCTTCATAATAGTTTTTATGGTTGAAATTCATTTGCAAGAATATCCAATACTTCCAGATCATCCTCCATGTACATCCTTCTTCAAAAATGAAAAATAAACCGAAAATAGAAAAATCATTGTCAATGAAAACACAAGAATGTTAGGTTAGAAATCTCCACTTTAAGGATAAGTGGAGAATAAGCGAGCTATTTTCTAAGCTTAGCTAAGTGCAGCTTAAAATGAACAGTTGTTCATGGTGCAAACGGCCATTAAATGCTATTCCCATGCATCTTTTTAAAGGTTGTCCGCTTCTTTCTGTCAAGTGTAAACGAACCTTGAGACAACCAATCTGTCACATTTGATCGAATGATAACTACAACTTATACAAGTTTATAGACCGTTCGCCGATGGCACATGTAGGCATCATTATTTTAAATGGAAGCCGTATTTATTATAAAACTTGATTTTTCTAAATATATTTGGAGAGTTGTATCCTATACAGAACAATAAAAAGTATATACAACATAATATACATCCCCAATTTTTGTATATATTACAAATTATTTAAAAAAGAAACGTCCATAGGACAATTTCACTATCAATAAAAAAATGATTCTTTGAAAATTAGTAGCAATTAAATCTGAGTAGACTACTGGATTGGTTGTGTGGTTTTACAATTATTTGATATTAAATGCATAACACCATAAATCTAGTTCAAAATTTCAATTTTTACATTTTTGTTCATTGGTAGGTACAAGTAAATAAACTGGAACATGACATTTTGATAAAAGTTACATTTCAGATTTTACAAATTATGTTTTCCACCATTTTTTTTGTTCTGTATGTATTAGCATCACATTTTGATTTTTATAGAGAATAATGAATTCTTAATAGAAACATTTTTATGTGCTTGAAGATTATCATGCAAAATTAAATACTTTATATGGACTTATAAAAAATGTTTTCTTTTTTTTCTAATGATTCTTAAACTGTCTTGTGAGATTTTTGTGGTTTGCCGAAAAATGTAGAACAATCTCTTGAATAATAATGATAATATGAAAAAGCTGTAGTTTTTTTCCACTTTCTGATTTAAAAAAGTTTTATTTTGTACATAATGTTCTAAGAAATTGATGCTTAGGATAGTGCTGTTACGAACTTCAGAAGCCGGTCCTGTCGCAAACTATGAATGCGATCTTTCTAGAAAGGTTCTTTCGCAGGTAATATTCAAACAGTTCTCGAAGCGTACAACAATGGTTTATTCTTGAATGTTCTAATTCGTAAATTCAAGAATGTTCCGGTAATTTCGGAAATTTTCCTTTTTACTGAAGTGTTCTGGATAGTTTATCTACCGAAAATGCATATTTGTACAATTTTAGCTAAGACAGTTTTCATTTGCAACGAGCTCAAATGCACTGTTATATAATGTTATTTTTATCAGTCCGACCCTGTACATTATTTTTGCTTCCAAATGTACAGTCATGTTGAGGACGTGTTACTATTAGCCCTGCAAAAAGAAAATGAATCGCCCAATAAACAAAAAAAATATTTTCAATTGAAAAATGTGCTCCTTTATTTCGGCCCACACTGTATATAATTATTATAAATCGATCAAATCTTCCTGTCGTTGCAGATTGCTGGCTGATTAAGGATAGATTGGTTAGAAAGTACCTAAGTCGTGCTGATCGAAAAGAAGTTGATAATGACAACCAAACATAACCTCAACTTATTTTATCAAGTAACTTTTTGGTTACAATTATTTTAAAAATGTTTATTTAAGAGTGTTACAGAAAATGTGATTAAACTAAGAAATAAATTGGGAGATGGATATTCTTAATTATACATTTGTAAGTAGACAATAAGGAAATAATGAAGGCAACATCACTTGTGAAAGCAGTGATTAACAAAAATTTGGAAGTTCTAAAAAAGGTGATCAACCAGGCTATTGCTGAAGCTCCACAATATTTGGAGAAATTAAAAATAGAGCAAAGAAAAAAAATAGTTTATGAAAAACTAGATAATTTGAATACATGGTATATGAAGGTTATAGGTTTGGATGAAGTGAAAATTTATCAAGACAAAGTTACAGCTTTGCAGGTTGATATAAATCTATACATATAACATACTCGTAATTAATTAGTTAGGATGTATTTTAGGATCAACTGTTAACTACTCAAACTAAAAGACGAGAAACAACCAGGCAGCTGTCAGATGTAAGACGCCAAGCACAAGAGGTGCAAAGTCAGATTCAACATATTGATAGAAAAGAAAAGTTTAATGTGTATTGCCAGCTAATAAATGATGAAAGAGAGGTAAGCACACTTCTACTGATAGGATTATCACACAAGTCATAGAAATATTACTTATTTATAAGGTGCTGTTGAGATTTTTTAATTGTGAATTAGAAGACTCTCTGTTGCAATTTATCCAATTGAAAAATTGTCTAAGAACTGTACTTTAACAGACTTTGAAGAAAAACTAACTTAAATTTCAGATATTAAATTTGGAACGTTCTATAACTGCTATCTTCCAAGAATATGACCAAGCTGAGAGAGATTTGTTTACAGCTTTTACAAATTCTGTTAGAGATTCACAAGAAAAACAAAGAGCCCAACTAGAATATGCCAAATATTTAGGTGTTATATTGAGTATGATTGGTTCATTTTTAGGTAAGTATTGAATCATTATATTACAATTATCCAAAAGTAATTGGTCAAGTTTGTATAAAAAACTAGTAAGAATTAAATTAAATTAAATCAATATTTTTAGAATACCTTGTAATTTCTTCAAAAAATTTAAATTATTTGATACTTGACATTTATTTCATTTGATGGTTAATTTTTAGTTTTCCTGTACAGTTTCTTCTGGAAAAGGGATCTTAAGATTTATATGGATGAAAAAATTTCATCTTTGAAAGTGGATCATTTAGGATTTAGTATTACTGAAGCTGTTCAAATGAATATGAGAGAAATTAAACACTTGGAAACAAATAACTACAGGGAAATTTTGAAAAATAGAGAAGCTCTGAATAGTTTGATACATTATGTAAATTCTGGTGAAAAAAATTCTTCATTAGTAGTTTTACCTCCACCACAGGATGACCCTTTAGATACAGGAATGAAAGTGTTGAAGTATACAGGAGTAGCATTTTTAGGATATGTAGTATTTAAATCACTTTTTGGATAAGGTGGTTAAATATATAAATGACTCAAATGTCAAGCATTGGAATTTAGTTAAGTCAAATAAAGTATGCTGCCATATTTTTTGAAAAAAGGGAAAATAAGTAAAACTATGTGATTATACATTATATAAAAAATTGGTAAAGACTTATAAATGAATTATTTAGCTTAATACTGTTGTTGCATTTTTATTTTCACATTTAACTATTTTTTTGTTTGATTAAAAATCAAATCAAATAATAAGAACTTTTTTTTCATTTCCTGATATTATTGTGTATGTGTGTGTTGATGGAACATTTATCAATATTATGGTGAGGTGACTAATTGGCCTATTGCACTTTGACCTTTATCTATTTAGTCTAGGAGGAATCGGCGCATGAGTACCGAAAACTATTTCACCTCAATTTTTTTATGCGATCCTCTTCAAATTGCCCTACTGATGATATAAATGCATGTTGCCATGGGGCAGCCCGGTTGCACCGGGTTGCCCACCCGGCGCCATATTGTTTAAACCGAAATTGTTTAAACAATTGCAAAGAATTGTTATTTTTCAACCGGACAAATTTTTTTTATATTCTTCATTGGAATACTGACTTCTCACGATAAAGTCGATATTTCCAAAGATATGAATTTTTTAAGGTTCGAAAAATCTCAAAATTGGGTACTTTCGACCCATGAAAAATACAGTGTGTTTTCAAATGACACCTACAACGTTTGCATGTAGATACCTCTCGTGAAATTGGACAAAATGATATAAGGATTGAGGGGTCCAGCCTCTTTACTTTTCGAATTACAGGGTGTTGAAGTTTTGAAAAATTGAATGTTTCAATTCGATCTACAAGATCACTTCTTAATAACTAATTTAAAAAAAATTTCTTGTATTGTTTTCAATAACTACCAAGCACTTATGTTTGGAATATGTAAAAGGAACTAATTTATGAAACAGCGATTCATCTAAAACATTCCGAAAAGATTGTTGAAAATACTTGTCCAAACTTGTGATTTTATTAACAAAAGAATTAAGCAGTCAACGTCAACAAATTCCAAGAGATGTCTAAAACTTTGTCCATTTAAATTTATTCACAGTTTGCAACGTTTTCTCATTGAAAATCGCATACCTTGGAAAGACTGGCGATTGTCGGAAATAATTGCTGTAGCTGCATGGATTCTTTCTATTTTTTTTAAATAAAATCAATAGTTGAGACAAATATTTTCAACAATCTTCTCCGAATGTTTTAGATGCATTGCTGTTTCATAAATTAGTTCCTGTTACATATTCCAACCATAAGTACTGGGTAGTTATTGAAAAAAATACCAGAATTTAAAAAAAAATTAATTATTAAAAAGTGATCTTGCAGACTTCATGAAATCATTAAATATCTTGAAAACTACAAATTTTTTGATACGTAAAGGTTATTCGTTTTTCACATGAAAACCATTGAGGAATAGAAAATTGAATAAAAATTGCTTCAAATGTCAGTGGCATAAAAAATAGGAGGGGAAAGGTAACATATTCTTCCAAATGTACACCACTGGATCAAAAATTGGAAAATATTTTCCCATCAAAATATGCCCTTTTAAATTTAAAAAGAACCTGCCAAATGTCAAATCAATTTATTAGTCCATTCCAAAGTTATCGAATTAAAACATTCAATTTTTCAAAACTTTAACAACCTGTAATTCGAAAAGTAAAGAGGCTGGACCCCATAATCCTTATATCATTTTGTCCAATTTTACGAGAGGTATCTACATGCAAACGTTGTAGGTGTCATTTGAAAATACCCTGTATTTGTCATGGGTCGAAAGTACCCAAATTTGAGATTTTTCGAACCTTAAAAAATTAATATCTTTGGAAATATCAACTTTATCGTGAAAAGTCAATGGACTTTTTTATTGGTATTTCAATGAAGAATAGGTATAAAAAAAATTGTCCGGTTGAAAAATAACAATTCCTTGCAATTGTTTAAACAATTTCGGCTTAAACAATATAGCACCGGGCTGCTCCATGGCAACATGTATTTATATCATCAGTAGGGCAATTTGAAGAGGATCGCATTAAAAAATTGAGGTGGAATAGTTTTCGGTACTCATGCGCCGATTCCTCCTAGACTAATTCTGTTCCTCTGAAACTAGATTACATTCTCCAGATTGAACTTTTTGTATGTGTATTTATAAATATTTATTGTTTATGCTATAAATAAACACTGTGGTGTAAAGAAAAGTCTTTTATTTCTCATCATCTTCCATTGTGACAGTAATTACAGTTGTCAACATGTTTACAAAAGCCAATACCTATAGAGAGAGCCACTGTTGACAACTGCTCAGTTTACTTGCTAGCTTTCTTTAAATCCCAATATAAATAGAAAAGGATATTAAGACAGAAAGTAAAATAACTTGAACTGATAGTTTGCTACTATCATTTCGCATTGTATATGTAATCCAATCATTGTACTTTGAGACTCTAGTGAATACGGATGGCATGGCACAATTCTTAGTTCCAAAAGAAACTATTCCGATTTGTTTATTATTAACTATAAGCGGTCCTCCAGAGTCTCCACTGCAACTTCCTTTAATGTGAAACGAAGTTGTACATATATGAGTATCTTTTATTACCTAAAAATTAATCTATATAAAAAGTATTAGTATTTAAATTATGGTGGTATGGGTGTCTAATTAAACGTTTTCTGTTGATATTTTGAAGCTTATTATGCATACAAAATAGTAAAGTGGACTTAGCAGATTGACTTATTTTTAACCATACGTTAAAATTTAACATTTGCTTACAGAATTGCTCCTATAAACTGTTTATTTTTTAATAATATTACATTTGTTGAATTAATTTGAACGAAGACTTCAACAATGAACATTTCATGCATCTTGTGTAAATTTCAAACAGGTGTAAGAATACTCAGGAGCCAGTATAGTAGGGCTAAAGAAAGGAATAGCCTTCCCAGTATGCCTATCAAGAAATGTCACAATTTTCCAGGCGGAAATGACGGCGATTCACCACTGTGTGGAAGAAATTAAAAGGTAGAAGAGAACATATTGTTCAATTGCCACCTTCACAGACAGCCAAGCAGCGCTAAAGGCACTCAACTCCGTAGAGGTCAATTCTAAGCTAGTATGGGAGTGTGTGCGGGCCCTAAACATACTGGGTGAGGGTAGCAATGTTACGGTAGCCTCTGGTTACCGGGGCACGAGTGTCATAAGAGCAACGAAAAAGCGGATGAAATGGCCAAACAAGGCTCATCAATGCCATTCGTTGGGCCGGAACCCTTCTGTGGCGCTGAAATTAACCATAACAAGAATGGAAACAAAGAAGTGGGTCGCCCACAAATCTCGGAATTGGTGGAGGACAGAGGCAAGCGAAACAGTTCATATTAGAACACTCGCCAAAATTTACAGCAGATCTGATGGCCAAAGATAGGAAAACTGTCAAAGCTGTAGTGGGTCTGTTAACGGGGCATTGTAAGCTCAATAGGCATTTAAAGCTGATGGGATTGACAAACGAAGATATGTGCAGGTTTTGTTACCTAGAAGAAGAAACGGCAGAACACATTCTATGTCAGTGCGACAGCCTGGCAAATGTGCGATTTTTTGCATTAGGCGAAGAAAAGCCATTGGTAGAGAGCTACAGTTGGCAGAAGCAAACGTGAGCCCTGGTGGGCGTGTTCATGTCGCTGTAGTTGTATTTTTGTAGTAACAATTCGATATTTTGAATCGATAACCAAATATCGATACCATAAATGTCAACTGTTAAGAGATATGTAAACAAAGTAAAACTTGCTAAAAATGTAACTCTAAATATTGATAAAAAAATGTATATTGGACCAAAACTAAAACTACCGTTTGCCCTAAATGTCTATATTTTCAAATTACATGACTGTATTAATGTCATGAAAAAGAAGGGTCAAGTTTCTATGGAAAGCAACAAAATATGAATTGGTTATAGTCCAATGTTGCCGATGCAAAAATGAAAATTACCCGAAC